>UZAN01046102.1:12720-30230 GCA_900618425.1 Echinostoma caproni
ATATATATAGCTCAATACAATGGGAAGTGTGAACCTGATTATACTGTGCGACGCGCGATGCAGTATGGAATTAGTTATACTTTGTGTATGCATTAAGATTTGATGGACGGGTACTGCATTAATGTACAGTCACTAAATAGGAGAACGATTACAGTTCTCGTCCAAATCCTTTATTCTAACAAGAACCTGACCGCAATCAGCGGATAAAGTGAAGTAGAGGCCCATTGACTTTGATCAACTATTCCCTTACCATTTTATCCAACAAACAGCAGAAGTGTATGTTTCCAATCATTTTTCCACAGTCACACCTCCTGTAAACATCGGATTGGATTCATCTATCAACAGGTCCTTTGGTATATAGCATCCTCTTCACTAAAGAATTTCATGTCACTGAAAGACTGGTGTAATGGGTTTGATCTGGCTCAAAGCTGCATGAAGTATCGCACAAAAGGGGAGAAACCAAACACACATTGAAGCTCCTTTTCATTCTTGTTTCACACGATTATGGAATTCCTTTTTGTTCCCTCAAGCTTTCAGTTTGCAGTGCTAGTGAATGATAAAAATAGAAACAATCTCGCCATTAAAACCGATTTCGAGCCATCATTCGGCGTAGCTACCAAAAAACATTCCCGGCTTCTCACCGGGTACCTAAACCTCTGCGCCTAATCTCAGCATTACTTGTCCAGTTTCCCCACCAAAGTCGTGTAATGCGACGCAGACAGTGACGTTCGATTATCGACAATCTTTTTTATCTCGTTCCGTAATAGCCAAGTATCTGCGCCGTACAACAACACTGGCTGAACTGCTGCAACATACACTCGATCCTTCACAGATAGCCGGATATCGCAAACGGCGCCACAAATGTCTCAAGTTGGCAAATGCCAATCGAGCCTTTTGTATGCGCGCCGACACTTCACCTGTGATGCTTCCGACAGGTGAGATACAGCTGTCTAGATAGCAAAATTTGTCCACTTCCTCTACTACTTCCCCAGTTAGGGTGAGACTGGGTGCTGGATCAACCCAATCTTGTAGTAGCGTTTTACACTTTGAAGGTGCAAAACACATACCAAACATAACTACACTAACACTGACTAACTATTCAGAGAAGCTTGCAACTCAGCTGGATCTCCACTTAGCAGTACAATGCCACCTACATACTCCAGATCAGACAGTCGACTGCCTGGGAGCAAATCCAAGGAAATTTTCCTCGCACGAGGACAATCAAATCTATAAGGTAGGTAAATAGAAAGGAGATAGAGAGCAATACTGGTCAACAGCACATTCTGTGGTGAGCTCGCGCGAAAAGGTGCCACAAGGATGAAGCGTTCATTGCAACAAAAAATGAGCTAAAAGGTACTATGGAACTTACTTTACTGAATTGGGTCTAGGGACGTATGACATGGATTTGATGGCAGCAATAGTCTTGCTCGGTATCGTTGGAATATTTTCTTTGGTCCAATCAGTTTTGATGTTGTTCCGAAGGATGTATTCCAACTTTTCCTTCAGTATTCGTTCCATCTGATCTTTCTCTTCCTTTGTGTCAACACTACAGAACGCTCTTTGCACATAATCTCTAGAAATTTGAAAGAAAACCGGGGAATTTTGTTGCGTAGAATTATTTATCTTGCTGCAGATATTTCTCAAGACATATACAATGAAACTGTAGACGGTGCTCGTCTGCTATTGTTGTTCATCAAGGAAATTAAACAAGTGAGATCGAGTGTGAATAGGGATATTATTAGCTCAATCAATCTCACTCAAGTCACTGTGACGTGGTTGATTGGTTGGCGTGGAGATTTGGCTGGCAGGCGGTTCTGCCGTCGGCTGGGTCGGTACCACCACCTAGCCATCGGGGCCTCATGTGGTTCGCCACTCCAAATATCAGGGCTAGGTTGCCAGCTACCCTTCATTTCACTAACTAACAGGATTAATTCTCAAGTGCACTCTCACTCGACAATCACATTCACTGACATTCGTGGCTTTAATCACAATCATGAGTCTCTACGTTAATTTCTTCAGTCCACTTTCTATATTGCTCTATTTTTAACCGAAACAACCTTCTTCTACAGACACTAATCATCTTCGGTTTCCCATTTCTCTCTTCAATCTTCATTCACTCCCAAAGCTGGTGTTTGTGCTCTTATTTGCAACATTATTCCACTGAAATTTTAAATTTTCTTTTTGATCCTACTTCCAAATTTTCCTGCATTTCTCCAAATGCTCATCTAAATGAGCAGCCAAAAGACAGCAACCAAAACCTGCGCACGATAATGCATGGTTATTGGCTGCACAAACTGAACAGAACCTCACCCCATTCTCCCACTCAAATCTCACCAACCGCGAAATCCAAACTATGTGGCTGAAACTTCGGTTTCCTTCTTTCAATCACTACTTCTGCACTGTGTACCATTCCTCAGATAGTAGTAGCCCTTCACTCTTTGATGCTTTATCAGCAAACACAGATAGCATTGTTGAAGTAGACCCCAGCGCTCAGTTCACAATTTTGGGTGATTTCAATGTCCACAACAGGGATTGGCTGCTACACTCTTCGGGAACATCACCCCTTGGACGTGAAGCACAATCATTTGCCCTATTGAACAGCCTCCACCAACTGGTTGATTTCCCGACCCGTATCCCCCGACCGTGCTGGCGACCACGCTCATGAAGGAAAACAGGAAGGTTGAAAGTAGGATCGTAACGACCTATATGACCGTGTCCGTTGGTTAAGGACTTCATACCTTCATGCCAGGTCACCCACTACCTACCTCGTCAAGCATCGCGCGCCATGGTAATCTACTTTGGGGCATGCACCAACCAAGGTAATTTATGGAGCATTGCCGTCGATTGTCCGCTATTGCCTATTTAATGAGCTTAGACTTATTCAAGTGCGGTCACCGCCTGTTCGTAACCCGCGGACAGGTTCAGTGGCATATCAATCTACTTCCAATCCAGCTGGGGCTGAACACATCTGCGCCGTCAAAAGCCGACGACTGTATTTTAAACGCTCCATTCTACACAGTTTGCATCCGCATAAATGGCAATGCTAAATGCTGAGCGCTGCCGAGGGCAGCATAATTTCGGAATTGCTTCAATAGTGTATGCAGGTTTACTAAGATAAATACGCCTTCCGAAAGTCCAAACTATTATTGTCATGGGCCACAAGATTGAATGAAATCGCATTTTCGTACTCAGGTAACTATGACATACGTCTCGTTGAACTTTATGCTAGATTAGTCATTTCTACATTGAAATGAGGGCCGAGTCTATTGTAGGAGCTCCGCTCTGTGTATATAGTAGCGTGAAGTACTTCGGCCGTGAGATCGAGAGACTCTTTCAAAGTTTGTAATGTTGAAGTGATGATTTTCTGAGTTAAACGGAAGATTTAATTTGGATAATTCTATCCTGCAATTTAGAAACCCATATATTGGGGTGCTGGGAGTGAGTTCAGGCGCCAATCATTTCGCGGTGTTGGGACAGACTAGAACCATTTCATCGACGATGATCAAGAAAGAAGCAGAATGAAACAGGGCACTGTGTCAGGTTTTTTTATTGCACACATTTGTGTGCTGGATAAGGCGTGGTACTGAACCGGTTGTCGACTTCTGTCGCAAAAGTACCTAAATGTGAATCTCACTGACTAGATTCCTAACATCTGATTTTATCAGGTTTCATGAATGGGAGTTCGGTATGGATGATATCCTCGACATATATCGGTATTTTTGTTCAATTTAACTTGACTAGCTAACTAGCTGCATTACAGCGACCAAAATATGGCCTATGGGATAAAAATACAAAATAAACTCAACATTTCACCTAATCACCCTGACGGCTGAATACGGTCATACCATAATCATCATCGCCAACAGGGTACAGTGAAATGCAGTGAAGCTACCTTCACTGATCGCAGCCAAACTCACAGCATACACAATTAGCGAACGAATGTTTAAGAGGGAAAAGGAAGATGTACTTCTGCGATCAACACAGTGCACCCTTCAGTTACCAACCAACCAGTTATCAGGTATTCTGAATTCCAGCCTGGGATGCGAGGGACACCTACTTCACTTAACCATGGTAATGAATGTACAGTTTAGTGAGCCACGGAAGTTAGCAAACTAATCCGAGGTAACGATAAATGAAGAAAAAATCCTTAGAAATGTTGAAGTAAAACAAGCAAACAATTATTACAAACTGAACATCGTGAACATTGGAATATACATGGAGTCAACAATTGAAAGAACACTTACTTCAAGTCTTCACTCCATTTTTCCTTTATACTTTTCGATTTGAAACTCTCTGGAGGAGTTTGGAGAGGTTGTTCTGCAACCTCCTCAGGAACCGATTCGGGGATGTCGCCAGATGGCTTTTCACCTGAGAGAGCGGTAGCTGAAGATTACGAAGTAGTGCAGCCTAAACATGTGGTTCCAGCTTTTTGGGCGCTTAATATTACGTAAGGTTTAGAAGCAGGAAATTGCGTTTCAAAATATCGACATGAAATCGATGATGATAATTCAAGCAAAACCATCAACATCCAGGACCAACGAGGGTTTACACCGAGCAGACACAATACAGATGAAGGTTTCAAAACATAGATTGTATTTTGCAACTTACCCTACTGCAAATATTACTACCGCTGAGTTTATTGGCGATTCGAGTTAAGGATGTACCACGGTCCAAAAACGAGGTGAATTTAATCCCGATAGGCAGTGTCAGTCAGTAATTCATGTTTCTTTTATTGCACACTCGTGTGATGAACAGATAGGGCAAACCTCACAGTAACGACCTGTTGTTCACTCGTGAAAACCGGTGACTTCAGCCCCGGAACTTGGATTGACTAACCACGTACAGTCACAATTGGTTAGGCATTGTAGTGCATCGGACGATAGCGAAACTGTACCGCGATACTTTGGACCGCACGCCTTTCCAAGAAGTCGCTTGCTCAAGCTGACATGGCAGAGAGAGAATTCTCAGGACAGTGTGCTTTTTGTTAACTAACGCACTGCCAAGAAGAGGAACACCTGAATATATATATATATATATATATATATATATATAATAGAATCCATGACCGGTACTGAGTTGTCCCGAGGACTGCTTAAAGCCCCTAGAAAAGTATCTTCGTTAGCATGCGGTGCGAAAATGTCACGCAGCAGGACATATATGACCGATTCACTGCAATGAATTGCATAGATAAAACTGGACCATTGGGTAGTGAGGAGCTTTTTACTTTAGTCTTCGGAGAACTAATGAAAAAGAACATCTAGCAACCCGGCAATATTCGGCCCACATCAAAATCGTGGAACATTTTTCCTTTTATTAAGATTATTGCACCACGACTTTTTTGACGGTCTGAACTTAGAAATGCGTGAAATAAAACTATAAAATTGTGTTGTCGGGGGTAATCACAGACAAGAAGGCATCTACAGTGAGGGAAATTATCTCACCGGTGGAACCCGTCGACTGTACTGGTGCTCCTGAAGTTGGTGTCGGGATCATTGGGTACCCCCAGTTTTGAGACATTAGACCTGGGACACCCCTGGCAGTTGGTTGATATTGTGGATAACCGTAACCGGATACATTCCACCCGTAAGGATTTGGGTTAGGATAAACTGGAGGGGCATAGCCCGAGTAAACCCCACCGGATGGCGTGCCAGGACGTTGAGAAGCGTACCCATATGTATACGGTTGACTATATGCTGTGGTATCCCGGCAAGATGTGTTTATGTTATACTGCCAAGATGAATCTGGAGCAACTGTGGCAGAAGTATTACTTTGTGCCTCCTTAGATTCGACACCGGGGGGCGGAGGGTTGGACGCTTGACTGTTTGTGACAGGTGCGACTGCTCTATGATTGTAATCGTAGGTCTAAAAGAGTAAACAAAGCAAAAGCAGAACTTACCTGGGCAGCCGCTGGATAGTTAGGGTCCCCGTATGTACCGTAACCACCTGGCTGCCAGTAACCGTTATAGGGATTCCAGGGTTGCATTAGCGGATCCTGGAAGGAGAATCAATCAATGTTTAACTGAGCAGGGAAACCACGTTATCCAATAACGACTGTCTGAAAACAAAACGAAAATGATAAAAAAAACTAGCTCATGAAACGCCATTAAATTGACATTGCCAATTACATACTGTTGTGGCTCATGCCAGTCCTAGAGATAAGTCAGCGTTGTGGAACACAGTGGCATCCCCGGAATCGCTCATCATTTCTCTTCGGTGATGGGTCGCTCCACCTAGTATAGCCAAGTGCTACCTGTATAGCGATAGCAATGTTGGCAAGCCTACAAGCAGACCAGATTCGCACACATTGCAATGCTCTCTATGGATATTTTTTCATCGTGGAGATAGCTTGTCATTCGAAAACCTGTTACGACCTCGAGCATCAGCACTGATAGCCTGCACTCAATTATTCAATGAGGCAATGTCCAGCTACTCACCGTTAACCATGCCAAAAGCCTTCCTTTTATCGATCACCTAGAGACGTAGTGGGTGGGGAAAAGGTCTGGCAGGTTATGTTGAAACATTACCGCACAGCGTAATAGTGAAGCGAACTTCACTGATTGCTGCCACCTTTAATGCGTACAAAGTGAGAATGTGTAGGATGGATAGAGGTTGGGTCGATTTATAGGGACGGAAAAAGAAAGTGAACCTCTGTGGTCATTACATAGTACACAGTACACCCATGCATACAGACTACTTCAAGTATTCCAGCCTGACAAGAAGTGACAGCAAGATCGGCACTGCTGATGAGGACGATTCATCAAGTTCGCTTCATTGTATTTCGCAGTACGATGATTTCGGTTTGCTGCGAAAACCTTCAGCGTCTTCAATCATCCAGTTAATGAGTCTTTGGATACCAACCAGGAGTACCAAATACCTGCTCTACCTGTTCGCTCTGTGCATTTCTTCATGCCTCGTCTTCAAGTGGCTTTCTCCTGTCTGTAGCAGCCATCGCAAATAAGACGCGGTGCGGTGCGACCGTTAGGTATACGCAACACGTGTCCCAAACAACGGAGCCTATTGAGTTGAATTCAATGTTTGAAAACAGAAAAGGTGAAAACGAAATTGTTTCTGACTGCTATTAGTTCGGAAGAACTATGGGAATACGTATCAAAAGATTTCCATTGCGATTGTTTACCGTACCTGAACAAGCAATGAACTGTGTGCGGAAAAGTTTTGAAACTGTCAAGAATGAAACGTCCTTTGGAGAATCACGCGCCCAAATCGCACTGCATACCCATATAGTAACTAATAAATCGTCTGACACGCTTATTCAACCGTGTGATTCTGGCTAACCTGTTCGACCAAATGCTAACTTTGTATCGTGCAGTACACTAAATGGTCAACGAAGAACGTCTTAGCAGTTGCTATCGGTACTCCTTTATGGTATAGAACGGTGGTAACGCATCCGAGTTGAATATAATTCCATGTCCCTTTGGACAACGATGCCGTTTTCAGAAAAACGCCAGTAAGCAAATTTTATGTGAACACTGAACACCTCTGCACAACCCCGTCCTATTACTGGCCGTACCGGAAATTGTTCATAACTATCTAATGGGAGGTGGCTGTATGGTATAAAATACGGACTGAGTACGCAGAGCTCCCAACCTCATTCCAACTCAGGAAGTAAACAATTTTTGCGATCTGTATGGCTATATCTTCTCTGTCGGACGCAGAACGGAAGAAGTGTTCGCACGCATACAGGAGGCTCTGTGAAGAACCGAGTATATCCTGCAGCAGTTAGACCAGTCTTAAGACTGCTACAGCAATTGCTCTACGGTACTCAGAACTGGATGTACCGGTTCCTCAACGGAGTTTCGCAACGGCAGTTTTCTTTTCTTGCCTCGACTTTCTCCAAGTTTACTGGTGGGTCCATTCAAGCTGGATGTGATCACCAAAACATAGACCAGAAGCATCTTTACCTTAAACTGGTGTGACTAGCAGCAGGACAGATTCAGTCTCCAACCAGTCCTGTGTAATTGAGGACTATCAGGACATGGCTGCATAACCACGGCACACTTGATGGAACCATCAAGGTTCAAATTTCAAGCAGGGACATAGCCCCTCGATTAGTACAAAAGCTAGACACCGTTAATATATTTCTTCTAACATAAGGACCCTTTTCGCACGAAAAACGCCCAACAAGTCGCATTTTTCTACGTGGGCAACCTCCAAGGGCTGTTTTTCATATAATTGTATAGCATTGATTACCGGTAGGTAAAGGAATTATTTCGCAGCGCGGTGAAATGTTAGTAACTGGTAAGCAGTTTGAAAAACGGTGGGAACGTTAAGTATGAAATGACCCGGGTCCGAGGTGAAATTGCATGTAAAAGACCTAGGTAACCGAGGCTTTTTCGTGCGTTTGACGAGCTTTCTTGCGATCGAGCAAAAACAAGACCCGAAATTTTGTAAAGTTAAGGCTATCTGGATACCGATTTCCACCCAAAACATGCATAATTCGCGCATTCTACGTGGGTTTTTCTATGCATTTTGCTAGGATACCAAGATGCAGCTTGTCCTTAGGCAATAGAATATGAACAAAAAACTCAAATTCAGTTGATAGTTATAGATATCCCAAAAACTCATCAATCAGACAGACAAACGACGCGCACTAAGATGTTCACCGGTATACTGACTCGCCTGGGAAGTTTAGGACGCCAACCGAAAGTGGAACAGGTTTAAACAAAGTTGGGTCATGTCAGGTCAGGTAACACAGATCCGATGATGACCACCACCAATCGAGCGTGCAAGTTTATTTCTACCATATTCTCCCAATTTGCGCACACAACGTTGGCAAATAACTCCGGATAAGAAGTCACACGTAATGGTAACCGCACGGTTTCAATTGATAAAGTGTGGAGGAGATAGTCAATAAATGCCCACACTGTAATGTGTTTAATCCTAAACAACTAACTACACGTCTATCATATCAGATCACAGAACTTTACGCTTCCGCCAGTGAACGTCCAGGTTCTTGTACTTGTGGGCTGATGGCCTCCTACTGCGCTACGACTGCCAGGTAGTTCCACAGTTGCGTGTTGGATGTTGTACCTACAAGAGAGGAAACTAAGAGCAGGATCACCCTCAGGAACTCAGCAGTCTCAATCTTTGACAGATGCCGTACATCTGCGGACTGCTACGCCTGACACGAGAGTTTCCCAGGGGCTGTAAATTGTTAAAGTATTTGTGCGTGAGGTGTATAGTGACAAGGAATGACGGTAAGTAAATAAACAGCTACATGAGGGGAGTGATGGTTTGTGTCTTTGGGACTAGCGCTAGTCATACTCGGGGAACGCGTCCCAGCACCCTGTCCGCACGGCGGGACGGTTGACTGTCCTAGTCGAGTCCCGCCGAGACTCCTCCGTTCACCAACGTCCCATTGGAGTCCCGTCGGAACTCTATATATTTAATTTTTATGTGATACGAAAATTGAACTAAATGAATTACCGGACTGACAAATTAAATTCTAAAAACCATCAAAATTGTGTATTTTAATACCCGTTAAATCAGCTAGCAGTTTGTTTGAATTAATTATTTTACATGCCTATTCAGCGGTATTCGCCATCATTCGCCATGTCAATTTTCAATCCCTGTAGTCATTCCAAGTGATCAATACGAAGACGTCTTGATTCAAATTTACCAACAACGTTTACATTAGGCACTGAACAACAGACTGCAGAGTGTGGAACTAGATCACTTGTAAATCATTCGGCTCAGTTTTATGGCAATATTCATCATTTCGTGCCTTATTTACAATAATCAACCTATTGCTTTCCCACGACGAAACTTCCGTCCATAAACGCCAGTAAAAGGGGGCGCAATTTGCGAAACAGTCTGACGACAATAAGTTCAGTTCATAGGGGCGGCTGCAGTGCACGTTAGTTTAGCGACTCGATGGTTGCTCATGTTCGTCAGAACCTGTCACTAATGTTTACTCACGTCCGTTTTGAATATTCGTCCCAAAGGCAAACAAAACCAGAGATTACGTTTATTGAAAACGATATATTCTGAGATCTTCAGAAAGGTTGGAAGTACATTTAGCTAGGCCTAGGCTGATACTTAAGCAACGGCAGCAGAAACCTGAAAGTAGATCTGATCAATGCAACGAAAGCGTGCGATACAGAGCCCACCGTGGGGAATTGTGTCGGTGCACGCTTTCCGAGTTCATTAAAAGAACGCTAATAGTTGAAGTAAAACTTAATCCTGGAAGTGTCCAAGTTGCTTTATCCAATAGAGAAACTTTCTTCAGAGGATAGCTATCGCCAACTAATGGCGATGACTGCTAAATCTCGACGGTACACTTGATTGTGTCCGGTGGGTAAGGGTCCTTAAGGGAAGAAGGGAAAAACCTGACGGTAGTTTAACTACCTGATCGATAAGCTAAGTCGCTACTTNGTTCATTAAAAGAACGCTAATAGTTGAAGTAAAACTTAATCCTGGAAGTGTCCAAGTTGCTTTATCCAATAGAGAAACTTTCTTCAGAGGATAGCTATCGCCAACTAATGGCGATGACTGCTAAATCTCGACGGTACACTTGATTGTGTCCGGTGGGTAAGGGTCCTTAAGGGAAGAAGGGAAAAACCTGACGGTAGTTTAACTACCTGATCGATAAGCTAAGTCGCTACTTGATTTCTGAACCTTAATGGTTCTGATAGGTATTACATGGTTATGTGTCATGCCTTGATAGTCCTCAATTATACAGGACTGGTTAGAAACTGAACCTACCCTGCTGCTAGTCACCAGCGTAGGATGAAAGTACTTCTGGTACGTGATTTGATGATCACGCCCAGCTTGAATGGATCTGTCAAGAAACTTAGAGAAAAACAAGAGTTAAGAAGAGAAAACTGCCGTTGCGAAACTGTCGGTTGAAGAACCGCTACAAGTGATCTACAATGTGTACGAAATGCAAATGCCACGGACGTGTATGTGCGAGAATCCTTAAAGGACAGATTTAACTTCCATGCGATCAACGTAATTCTTCCTTCCGAATTAACAAACGATAGCCGGACGTTGCTCAGGACTACGCGAGTGACCTGAAGGCGTACAATACAAGAAGAGCAACACATACACTTCAACCTATTGTCCTGTCTGCCTCAAAGCCTTGATTATATAAAAGATGAGCTCAAAGAATCGTTGTATTAACATCGACGGCATGAATATTTTCCGCAGTTCCCGTCTGCAAATGTGGCCCGTTATCTGTCGCGTTATGAGCATGAACACAAACGTGTTCTCTGTGGGTTTATTCCGCGGAACTCGGAAGCCGGTTAATGTGCATTAGTTCTTAAACGAATTTTTCTCAGACGTTTTGGATACATGGAATTCCAGTTCACCTCTGGAAGATGGAAGAAGTATTCTTGTAACAGTGCACAGTATTGTGTGCAATGACCCAGCACGGGCATACATAAAGTAAGTGAAGTAACACTCAGGCTACTTTAGTTGCGATAAATGCGAAGTCGCTAGTGTTTGTCAAGGTGAAAAAATAACATTTCCTGTTTCTCCACGTACGCTATGTACTGACTTCAGCTTTCGTAGTCGAAAACAAGAGGAACGCCTCACCGGTGATTCATCTCTGGAGTTGTTACCGATTGACATGATTTGCCAGTTTCCCATTGATTATATGCAATGTGTTTGGGTTTAGTTAAACTTTTAATTGGTATATGGCGCACCGGTATACTTTTGTCTTCCAATCATTTTCTTCGAATGAAATCTATCATGACTGCTAGTACCCGTCAACTACCCAGTGACTTTCCACGCCATTGTCAGGATTTTACTGACTACGGGCGTTGGAAAGCCATCGTCAATTTCTACCGTATATAGGAGCTGTAGTTTGGCGTGACGTCATTTTCGATAAACTGTAGAGTAATTTTGTTAGTTTTTCACTCTTTTTTATATTTTATCTTCGAAGGTTTAGATTGTACACAATAAGACCTACATTTTTCATATTGCATACTCTTAATGAATTTAAACAGAATGTTCATTTATTGTACATAGCATTTCACATTTATTTGGTGACATCCAGTTGTATGGTCCATTGTCTAACTATTCTGCTTTCCCATATGAATCTTTTCGGGGTGTCTTACGTAGTTTCGTACTCTCAGTTTGAATGCCTATTTCTCAAGTATTGCGACGATTGTGTGATTACAACTTGTGGAAAATCCTTAATGCGGCATCTGTGGACGATACTGGTCTCCCTTGCAGCAAACTTGTATCATCCAAACGATTTTTCCAAGTGAGTGGATTTCCAACTAGTAATCAAGCACTAGATAATTGTCTTATGTGAGGATCAACCCGGGATAATAACAAAGTGTAAGTCAAATGCTGTTCTTTTTGTAACATTTACTACCTGTGACGATATTTTCTCTTCCTTTTTACCATTCACGGATTTGCATTTGTTCAAAACGGATAAAAACGTCTTAGCTCCTGTAACTGGTTCCAAATCTGACATTACTGCAAAGCTATAATAATACTAACGGTATATTTCACGAAGCTTGTGAAGCTAGAGGGCATGAACAAATACACAACAATGTAAAAAAGGATGGTCCAAACAAAAAGTAATTGTACAGAGGGTAAGAACCTAATTTGCAAACGGGTACAGAAGACATCGTAACCATGCATTGAGGTGGAAAAGAAACACAAAGCGGACAAGGTCATACAATGGAGTATTGAGGGTGATCTTTTACGCAGAGCACATCAGTGTAAACAATTGTCTTATGAAGAACATTGAGGAAGACACAAAACTAGAGGTGGAAATATCCGCTCGGGATATAATGCGCAGAAACGAGTTTGAAGAACAGAAGGAGAATAGTCAACGTCAAAGATTTACAATTTCAGAGGAAAAACTGCGATCGAGCCAAGGAAGAGCACAGTGCTACAGTAGGACGACAAATGAACTGTTTCAAGGATTCATTCAGATGGACTGACTTCTGTGAACAAGGAATAGTGGGCTTCGGGGTTTCACCGTTAACGAATTGTTTGATTTATATTATTTATGTTCTTTAGGCATTGGTCACTTTGAGGTGGGACTGACCACACGCTACACACTCAACCTTAAAACACCTTGCAGGTGAGGCAGGGGATGTGATCCTCAACCTGGTCCGGAATGCGAACGCAAGAACTGAAAACGGTGGATACAACCGTGCCCGACAACCATTATCGGAGCCAGATTGTCCATTGTGGGTGTAGACCCCAAGCCTTCGGCAGGCCCAACTCAACCGAATCTGAATCTACAAGGGCGAAACTCGGTACTCTGGGGCAAGACCCGGCTGATAATGGGAGAGGGGGAAACAAAGCATGTTGCGAAAGAATATGCGGAGAAGGTTAATGCCCAAAAAATGTATATTTACGTGAAAGAAAAATGCATAGGGGTAGATCAATAGGATCAACTTGACGGCACGGAACTACAATTTCAGGAAGTATCGGTGACAAATCTGGTGCAAGTTTTCATCCAGGAATTTTGTGTTACACTGGGCTAGCTTATTGTGGTGATCGTGCAACGAATACTCACGCACCGCGGTACAGCTTCCGGCTAACCAATCAAGAATAGAATAACCGACCAATCCTGTGGTCCCGATTGGCATCAACCAGATTGGCCGAATACATGAAGGTATAATAATAAACCACACTGTCGCCGATTGGACGTCCAGGAACCGACCAATAACTGTTGGTCGCATGTGATATATATTTGCGTGCTTTTCTCAATAGAATTATCTGTATCCACAGCTCGTCTTGGTTTTACCTTGCGTTGCGTAATTCAGTGGGTTTTCAGTCCGAGTTCAAGTTCGCGCTGTTCAATTCCGGTTTCTGTTCGATTATTACACTTATGAAGCTCGACCCGTGTTCTGAGTAAAGATGGGTTGAAAGGTGAATTCTGCTGCCTGGTCAGCATTCGCCACGATATGAGGCGGATGAGAAAGATCGAGATGAGAGCTTGAAGCCGAAATATTGAGAATTCCGGGTGATGAATCCAGTGTAAAATAGGTATGAAACCTAGAGGATTCCGAGTTAGGGCTATTGGGTCACAATACTTGTATAAACATGTAACAAAGGGTGTTGTGTTCCACAGATCCAGCTTTGAAGCTAAATCAGTTTACTGGTAGAATTTAGGTTGAGAAACTGTTGTCATTTCGTACTTGATGATTGTTATTTTCTTATTACCATTTTGCACATTTTTAATGCTTTAGAAAAATAAAATTCGCTTACTAAATATGCGGCTGAATTTCTAAATTACATGGTCATCCTTTGTACTTGAATAATGACAAAGATTCTTTTTCAGATGTACAATATGCTCGAGTTTGAAAATAACAGTGTAGGAGTTGTCCTGAGCTCTTGGATGGATGGCAAAAACTGTGTTCTGGCCGGGTTGTAAGACAAAAAGCACAAATGTCTTCTTTTGAACGAAGCAGAATGTTGCTGAAAATTGAAGCGATTCAAGACTAAGATCTGGAGGACAACAAGTCAGTTGTTTACTCATTATCTTAACAACTTAGATGAGTACAAAAGGCTATCATGTACGAGCACATGTACCAGGAGTTAACTGCTGTGCTTTCGCCTGATGCCACTGCAGTCATGAGTGACTTCGGCAAAAGAAAACTGTAAGTTCTGTACATTTGATTATCAATTCAAATGAAGAATCCAAATCAACTGGTCTGACTACTTGACCGAAGAAATTGAAAATCAGGAAGAATTCCTGCAGATCCCGCAATCACCAAAAAAGAAAACCCTTGATCCAAGGGAACCACGATCTCCCTCCTTACTTCAGTTAACATCACAGGCTTCGTAGGTCACAAAACGTTATGAGAAATGATGTGTTGATCGATCTGTGAAAATTCTTGCCGTAAAGCCCAGTCATTCGACCGCGGTTCCCCATTTCGTGAATTCCACACTCCCTTCACCTAACACCATCCGCCTCATACATACATAGGCACTTGACGTTCCACCTCCCTTGCATAGCTACACATCGATCCCATTATCTGACTTTGTTTGTTTATCTCCTTCATTCGTACCCCATTTGTTTTAAGCGCTACCTGAGCGCTCGCGTTTGACCCGTTTGAGTGCAACGTGTCTGTGAGCGTGCTATTCTTATCCATTTTAATTTTGTTTCGCCCGGATTTATTGAATTACGCTTACAGTAACACTTGGCTCTTTTTCAAGTTGTTTTGAGATCACTTGGATGTTTGTACAGAGGTTATTTACCTATTTGATCGTTTATTGATACAGTACCGTAGAACCTTGCTGGACCGTACGTGTATTGACGTTTTAGGGATCTGAATTCGATTACGCGTTGCTCGTTGATATATTCTGGAGGCACAGTACTCAAATTCATGCAGCGTTCAACTAGACGTTACAGTCCCAATCAAACTAACCCGTAGTTAGCCCGGAGAACAAAGCACAGAACACGTATGGTCCAGATCACGTAGCTTTACCGAATGAACCGTGCGTCACATGACAATCTATAAAAGGACAATGATTAGCAGGTTAACCAAGAGCAATGTGTTGTGGGGTCCGTGTGCGTGTGTGAGTGGGCGAGCGCCCGTGTGTGTGCATGTGTATGTGGATGAGGTAA
The DNA here is from genome assembly GCA_900618425.1 of Echinostoma caproni. NCBI lineage: Eukaryota > Metazoa > Platyhelminthes > Trematoda > Plagiorchiida > Echinostomatidae > Echinostoma > Echinostoma caproni. The sequence goes on from UZAN01046102.1 coordinate 28,280, forward strand.
AACTGGTCTTCGTCTGAGAGATAAGGACCGGCGAGTGGAACGGAGAATTGATCGACGGTATAATTGACGTTAGCAAATGTCACATTACTTTCCCCTTTGTGTGATTAGACCTTATCCTGCCTGATATCTATCCACTGGCTTGGATTCTCTGCTTGATCGGTGGAGAGTCTGTTCAGGTGTTGAGTCCTCATAGTGGGATGTGGAATTATTCTCAATGACAGGAGTCGTTTGGTATGGTTTATCCTCGTGTACATGTCTAGTACGAATTTGGTCGTTACGGCGTGTCACTATTCTTCCGTCTGAAAGCTCGATTCCACTTTGCTGGCCGTTAGTGCACCTCACTACACCCGGCTCCCAAGATGGCTCATGTGATAATTTGGTGTACGCTTGGTCGTCTTCTTCGAATTTTCTGGGTTTGGCTGAATCGTCATACCTATCTTTCATTTTGCCTTGTTTTTCCATGATATCAGCTTTTGGTTCTGGGAAAACGAAACTCAGTCTCGTTCGTAGTTTATGTCCAAACATTAGCTCCGCCGGACATTTCCCGTGCCTTTTGTTGGGGTTGTACGATATGAAAATAAGAATCTCTCCAATTGGGTCCTTATCGTTCTAGATTGTTGTTTGAGTAAACCTTGTTTGACGGTTTCAACGGCTCGTTCCGCCAGCCCATTGGAGGCAGGATGGTAAAGTGCAGTTCTGAAATGACGTATGCCATTTCTCTGGACGAATTGTTTAAACTCTTCACTGGCAAACGGAGTACCATAATCGGTCACTAGAGTCTGTGGAATACCGAATGTTCTGAATGATGTACGCGTGACAGTTACTGTAGTCCCCGAACCGGCGTGGGACACAGGATAAATTTCGATCCACTTTGAATGTGCATTATTCATCAGCAAGAACATGCAGTTGTCGAGCGGACCAAAATAATCTACATGAACCCGCTGCCACGGTTCATCGAGCCAACTCCAAGGACTCAGAGGAACTGTTGATGCATTCCTTTGAAACCGTTGATATACCTCACATTTCCGGACTAGTCGGTCTATATCTTCATACATCTTAGGCCACCAAACATAATCTCTGGCTAGTGCTTTCATCCTGCAACTGCCTGAATACGCTGTATGTACCTCTGCGAGTATCTGGGGTCGAAAGCTAGGGGGAACAGCGATGCTTGAGCTCCGTAATAAACAGCCGCCTTCAAGACTCAGTTCATCCTTTCATTGGGTGAAACCAGCGAATTGGCCTTCGGTGGTTCGCGGCCATGTGTGACTCAGAAAAAACGTTTAATTCTAGGCAATGTGATATCCCGTTCGAATTGACACGTTCCTCTGGGCGAAAAGTTCCAGGAGATTAGTGAGGCGTTCGTCATGTTCGGCTTTCATTGCACCAAAAACAATGACATCATCCTGGTACTCTAGGATGCCATCAAGTCCACGAACGACTTCGTCTATGGCCGCCTGGAATATGCCGGAGGATGTGTGGAGACCAAATGGTAGAAAGTTGTACTGGTATAATCCCCATGGTGTATTAATCGTGGTGAATTGGCGGCATGCGGAAACAAGTGGGATCTGGAGGTAGGCGTCAGCCAAGTCAATCTTCGAAAAACATGCGCTGCCAGGTAAAGCCTCCATGAAGTCTCCTGGTTCCATGGTAGTGGTCGCACACTTTCGCAGCCGGGGGTTGAGTGTTAGTCTGATGTCACTACAAATTCTTGGTGTCTTACCATCACTTTTAATTGCGATCACAATTGGTGTTGCCCACGCGCTGGATGTTACTCGAGTGAGGATGCCGTCATGCTCCATTTTCTCCAGAGTTTTCAACACACCTTCGCGCTGGCCATAGGGGATGACACGGCGTTTCAAAAAGATAGGTTCTCTCTCAACTTCCAGTTTGACCAGTCGAACTTTCATGCCTCCTGTGTTATTTGAACATTGCACAATCAGTCGCTGTAGAC
>UZAN01046103.1:11137-23066 GCA_900618425.1 Echinostoma caproni
ATACATACATACATACATACATACATACATACATACATACATACATACATGTATACATTGAGGAACGGAATATGAAATTGCACTGCAGAATCAGTGTGAATTAGGTGTATTCCAATTCGGCCCCGTTCGGCACAGTCTAGATGTGTTCCATGATATTTTTAAAAATCCTTTGATCAATTCATTCCTTGGTGCACTCAGTTCACCCCATCCCCACTCCCCGGGACAGAATACCACGATCAAACTTGACTGATCGCTTCGCACTGATTCAAACAAAGCAATTTCTCGAGAGCAGTATCACATGCATGGTTCGGTTTGGCCGGCTTAGTTACACTGTATTATTTCGAGGCGGAGCAGAGGTGGTGGGACTTAGAAAGAAGGATAGTGTAATTACCGTGTCGATAGATTCATTATTGAACTTTATAAAGAAAGCCGAGGAGCCGATGACCAAAATCTACTAACCACAGATCTGTTTTCGGTTAATGGATCCATAAAAAGACCACTTTCAATGTACATCGTTGTGTTTGCAACAGAGATAATTGAGTGCTCGCTGTGGTTCGAGTTATCGAANGTATAAAATCAATGAGTAAAATTATGACCGTATTCGTTTTTATCTGTCTTCCCTTGTGCATACCTGTTATTAGGACCTTAACAAGAGAGACGTATTTGATTGTAAAACCCATCACTTTCAATTCAAGCAGGCCACTCCACACAACTACTTGAAACGGTATCGATAATTGAAATAAAGTACTGAATATTTCAGTTTTTGGGTAGCGAGGATATTGCGTATTTCAGTTTTGATAGCATTGAAAATAAAATCCGATAGATGAAACTAACCGGTTTTCGATAAATTCATCAATTTGTCACACAAACAGTAAACCAAACGCGAAGGAAAACATTCACCACTGCAGTAGTACGAAACAGTTACTCTAAATCAGCTGTTTTTCGTTTCCATCTCAAAGATTGATTCTCCCTGTAGACCATATCCATGTGCATCTGTTTATTTATTTGTTCCTGGGCGATGGTGCTTCGGCGGTAACGTCACCAAATTATCAACCCGGGGATGTGTGTATGTGTTCGAATCCCACCACCACCGCCTGAATTTCCCCATTTGTGTGTGTTGAAGGGCAGCGCTTTGATTGGCCACTACTCCCCCTTCCTGAAAATTGTAACTTTTTGTATATTTAATTAAAGCAAGTAAAATGAAAACGATGAAAAGATGAAAAAGATGTGAAGGGAGCTATATAGGCCGGACAACAAGACAATTGTCAAAGAGAATAAAGGAACATCACCCTCGATGGTTAGCATACGTCGAAACGAGGACAGCAAGAACCGCGATATGCCAACACCTACTAAAAAGTAATCACCAAGTGGACGTAAGTCGAGCGTTCACAACTGTTTATCATATTCCACCGGTATCATCTAAATCTGTACGCTTCATCCTTCTATGCACGGCTGAAGCTTTTACGATCAAACTTCTTGAGCCCTCACTATGCAATCGGAAGCGTTTCTTCCAGACCCTGTTTCAACCATGGCCAGTAGCGTATTTCAGTTTTTGGAAATGTGAAGCGCACAGGACCCGAACAGATCAATTGTGAATTCCAACCCGGCCGCCATCACATCGACCCAATTGGATAGAAGGATTTAAATCCCACCCAACTCAACCCAACCCCAAATTTCCCACTACGTGTCCTCAATCAGCGTCCAATTGACTGTTACTCAATCCCGTTCTTCCCTAAGGGATCTCCAAGAAATAAACNAACAGGCAATAGAATACATTTTGTGACTTAAATCGATGGGTTGTCATGACCATCTGTACTGTTCAAGGTCAAATACAAACCTCAATAGTCCATTTTCGATCAATCGATCAGTCTTGAATATTTCTGTACGTTTACCCCATGTTTCCTACACCGAACTGCACCAACAATGTAACAGGAATCAGGAACCTACCAGGCGAATAGTTACAATACCGTGCAATACAAATGGTGGGGTTCGAACGAACGAGCTCCCGAATGCGAGTTTGCTGTTGTTAACTGTTTAATTATGGGTGTTCCAAAACACAGACAGATAGATCATCGGTACGGGGACGGATTCATTTATTTGCCCCATCTATGCGGTCTGATTCCATAAACGATTCTACTATTTTCAAGTTAAGAGCCGTGTGTTTTGAAACCAGCTAAAAAGCGTGATGCATAGGCGATCGAGGAAATTAATTTGCATGAACATGCCCCAGTTTTTTTCTCCTTTATTTTGAAACATGAATAAGTTAGAACTAGCCTTAAGATCTATTCCCAAACTTCCCAATCTGATTGAAAACAACTCGTACAAAACGGGGATTTTTCTCGGATACCTGAGAAGGCTCAAGAACCAAATTTCCCGTGCTTTTCAACACACTGGCATCGTTATTGTCTGCACATTGTTGCCTGTTCCCTTTACTATTGCTATGGAAACAAGAGGAGTCATCATGATCGGAGGATCTGTTAAATTCAACTATTTCATGGTACTACCGTCAACTCGGTGCATCCATTCAGATTATGATTGAATTAAAATAGTGACACGGTAGGGGACAACCAATCGTGCGCGCGCGCACACACACACACACGGAGGACAGAAATCGATCAACAAGGAGGCCAAAGATCACTCACTCAATCGTACCGAATGAGTCATATGGGCACGAATTGTGATCACTGCAACGAGGAGAGCGAGGTCGGGCCACAAATTCGGTCTGTTAACACAAATCGGTTTTGTAATGTCGAATGTTAGCTGCTCCAGTGAACTGTGCTACACGGCTACCTTTCTGACAGCTCAAGACACGAAAGATGTACCTCAGTTTGTCATATTCTTTGAACTAGACAGAATCCGCCATTGCATTAACAAAAGGTAAAGTTCAGTTTGTGTAGATCAAATTCATCGTGCAGTCTTATATAAGGGAGACAGTATCATCATACATCCTTTAAATTGCCTGTTTCTAAGTGCGTTTTGTCCGCCGTTCATGCTGATTATCTTCTAACCTGTAAGGCAAAAATAACAGCTTTTCTCGAGGCATCGTCACTCNTACTTAATCTTTGCAATAAACTTTCTGGGATATAGTTTTTTGGCAGATTTTCCGGGCGGAGCGCGGGGGGAGTGGATCTCTTTTCGTGCAGTGATACTTCTTCCTGATCTCATGAGAATATCGTAATCTTCATCCGGATTAAGCTTTCTACCTGATCTAGATTCTTTCGAATCTTGAGGCTTTCATTTCACCTCCCATGTACTATGATATAACCAACAGTTGACCGACAGTTGAAACGGTGCGGAAATACCGTCATCTTTCCTTGAGAAAAGAGAAAACCAGTTGAATGCAATGTACCTGGAGAATGTGCTGGTTGTAATATAAGAGCTGTCATGAAGTATGCTTGGACTTGCAGCCGCTTCACGGGACATACGTCAGTTCTTGTCTCATCGCTAGGGTGTTAAATCGTCAACTCACTGCCGTATCTGAATCTTCTAGCTTCAAGAGACCAACTTCACAAACCCACGATACAATAGTCACTAGCTATGTGGACACGGTTCTCCAAATCAAGAGAGTACTACACTCCAAAAAACGTTACAATTTCCATGAAGGTTCTCATCCTCCCGCTTTTGAGAACATGTAATTAGAGGCTTACAATATCCCTGGCTGTTTGTCTCATCTGCTTGCCATCCGTCCATATCCTCGATTGTTAGCGGTCATCTCGGAAACGGACGGGTCAAAGTACCGTCCTTGGCCCACATCTGTTTAGTACTGAATGGTTGTCAGAAAGCTTTTCTCCAGCCATTCCAATATCCCTATGTGACTCACGCGATCCTCCATGGGTTCGCATCGAAATCAATTTTAACCACACAGGACAATGTTGTCCATATAGTGTATTCTGTTGCATCCTATGTCCTGCAAATCGGTGTTTGACTTGTCTTGCCCCAATAACGAATTTTTATCCAACACCGTTCTCGACGTTTATTCTTTTGGCAGGGCCCGAGTTAATTCACACAAAATCCTACTACTTAAACGATAATTTTGGCGCTTTTTAAGATCACTTTACTGCCAACGGAATTGCTTCACTCCCTCAAGGTTTATGTTTCGCAGGTGTATCTGCTGATCGACTGTCTATCCATGTGGTTTCTCATCCCACCCCACCCCATCCAAGTCATCCCCAAAATAACCTACCTGATTTCTTACGCTCGACATAATCAAGTTGGTCGATATCTTGAGACTGGTCCTTCTCTCCCTTCCGGAATTTCTCCATTAGCCTACACGATTGTGTTATCCAATACAGGCGGAACGTTCCGAAATCTGACACCATCAAAAATACCTGGCTGATACTCTCGCCCATAGCATTTTATGATTCGCTCACGTTGAAAAGAAAAAAACAATTTTTACAACAGCCCATGGTAGTGGTGCATTGATTAAATCGCTCTCATCGGCGTGCTTTGGACCCTATGGTCCAACGTTCGAACCCCACCATTGCCGACCGACTTTGGCGGTAGACAGCTCTGCTGTCGTCCGGTTCAATACCATACCTAACCTATGGGAGCCTTATGTGGCTTGGCACTCCAAGTCCCGCGGGGCTTAAGTTGCCGGTTTGCACCACTAAACAGAAGATCCTCGTGACTATGCTGTTCATCACACTCATGTGTGTAATAAAAAAACTTGTGTTCTTAAGCATTCGGGCTCCGGAAACTTGTTGTTTCTCCAAAAATTTCTGGATTTGTAGCCGCTTGGATTTTTTCACACTCTGCTGCATTTCTTTATGGGTCGAACAAACAAATGCATCCTCGTATTCATTGTCCGTTTCTCTCGGTATAATACAGTTGAAAAAACTGGTATTCGGTTGCTTTTTACCTTCCATTAGATGTTAGATTCATTGCTAGAATAACAAGTCGAAGCCAAAGCTTTGTGACGGATGATGGTTACAAGAAGGAGCTTTACTTATTTCATACAGTCTTGGGCATAAGCGGATCGATTTACGGTTCACAGACAGATAAAGAAGCTCACCAGTTTTCCACCTCTAGTGTTGTACTAATTACCAAGGCTCTCGAAACTGAAGACTTAGCTGTGTTGCCCCCATTTGGTGCTCGTATTTCACAGAAACAACGTGGACTGGTATAGGATTCCAACTATCACACATTCTGAGAACGAGTGAATGATACCAGCATTCCAGTCGACAGTTTTCGAGCACCTAGCTGAATCCGTGCCTGCTGATGTGAATTCCACTGTCTGCATCAACTAGCCGTGAAACCCGAATCGGATTCGCCAGAGTGTGTTACATATTTAGAACAGTACATGTGTTACTCAAATTTGAACAATTCCACAACACTGATCACCTGTGTGTGGTAATGTGTCATGCGTTTCATGTTTTTTTTTAGCATTTTCCCCTTTTTTAAACTAAATAATTATCAACTCTTAAACCGTTGAGCAATCCTCTTTTAAGTGCATACAACGTGTATTGACTCTATTGAAATGGCATGTAATAAATGAATTTTCATCGCAACCGAGGAAAGCTCAACTTTTAGCCAATGGCTAAAGCCAAAAATCCGTGCTATTCCCTCGACAAGGAATTTCTAGTAACCAAACTAATACCTCAGATAACTGACCTCAGTACACTTTTACTGGCTAACTGCTTGTATCATTTCTGATGTATATATTGAATACATATACATACATACGATAGAAATGTTTGTGACAAACGACAACGAGCACTATATCGCTGTTTTGTCCTGTTTCGGACTCGTCAGTAGTAGTGAGTACTTTTTGTGTCCCTGTCAGGACTCGAATTGCAAATATTTTGGGTCGGGACTTCAAACCCATACCCCTGGGCTACACGGTCGACGATTATGACCTTGTGCGAATGACTCAATAATTTTTACCGCAAACATTTCTATCGCATGTAACTGTATGCAATTATGGGTAATTAATGATTGTCCAAAGATTGATACACACCCAGGGCCATCCGGACTGTCTGTTGCATCTCAATAACCGAATATGTCTATCCATGTTTGCCACTCTAAAATACATACTAAATGCTTTATCAAATCGTCTTTTTTGTTCTCTATCGATTGATATGATATCACCCTGGTAAATCTGACAACGCGCTTTTTTGCATTTCGAAATGTTACGATCAATAACTGTTTCATGTATTTCATCCGTTGATGTGATGAAAGTGTACGAAAATAGGGTGTACAGAGGCAGAAAGAGGACTAAAATCTTTGAAAAGCTTTCTGCACTCTTTATTACCATTGTTAAATCGTTCCGTGGAATTTCATAGAGAGAATTAGCCGTGTATAGCGCAAACGAAGTGTGAACTTAAAAGCTAGGAAGCACTAGATAACTGTTTCGACCTAATTCGGTCTCATCAGTAGTTTTATTGAATCGAGTGTATAACCGCTATTTGAAACAGGGAAAACTACTTCAAGTGAAGTCGAATCGGGTTCATACCACCCCCACCACCACCACGTAGATAAGACACGCTGAACAAGTCACAAACTCGTGAAGCATTCACAGCCAAAAGCATGTGATTGTCTCCCATCCAGTCTTCTCACTTTACGTGAACACTACCTCGGCTAGTCGGGAACGATTTCAATTCCCGCATGGAAAAGTGCAGCTTACTGAAAGTCAAAGTTGGTTTGCTCTCATCTGTGTGATGGACGTCACACACACACACACAGTTTACACATCTCTCAGTCAAATGAAAAGTGACAGCGAATCGGAAAAGAGAAAATGAATGAAGTTGAACTACTCCAATAATTAGTTGAACAATCCTGGTAGGAGGGTGTTGGCGAGGGGTTGTAGGTTGTAGTTTGGGGGATAGATTGATTTACAATCCTCCGTTCCGGTCTTCAACACGGTTCACGATTCGTGTACACTTGGAACGAAGCAGTGGAATGCGTGATACTTTTCCGAAAACTTTGAACAAAACACATTGTCAGTTTCATTGCTTGCCCCCGACCTCACCGACCATCGATTATATCTATGACCCACTTCTGGATTTGGCCATGATACCCACTAACTCTAATCTGGGTTTTAAACAAATATGAAAAATGAATTTCGGATAAACCAATGCAAATGTTTAGAGCTAATATGAGTTGCGTTTGCTTTGGGCCGATTTTAGAGAATATCTGGTAGTAGACAAACATAAAAACTAACCGGAGATACGGGAAACGGAAGAGATACAACACCATGGGTTGTGCCACGTGTTTCGTTCCATTGTTCAACCTTTCAAATTAATGCAGTTGCTGTAAATTGTACGAGAAAAACGAATAAAACCTTCGGAAGTCATTAGAATAAACCCCTACTCTGTGTGGCTTCTCACTGTGCCGACTGATGGAGCTTTTATACCCATAAACAGTGGAATGATTAGCGCGGTATCCTTTAGCAATGCATATAGAACCCCATGAATCTTGGGAATGCTGTTCTTATTCATGTAATAGACGGAACATTGTCCATTGGACAAGTCTTTTCTGCTCGGCGGGACCACAGCCAAGCCATCTAGCACTTCGTTCCGATGGCTGGTTCAGTGTTCGAGTCCTGGGCCAAAGACTGGGTGTGTGCATTGAGAGGAGAAGTAAATGATCAACTTATGCTCGAAACTGTGATTTTATTTTAAAACAAACTGGCCCCTTTAGAATGTCCATCATTGCCACCCGCATCAATTAAAATTACAGGAAGTCATTTTTAGAAAAGTGAATATTAAATGCCAACCATTTCCGGTTGTAAAAGGGCCTGGTACGAGCAATCTGATCGATGGAATACCCCAGCTCATCACTAACGGCTCGGTAGGAAAATCGTTCAACATATGGAAATTTTTTTAATACATAAGGTGTGGATACCGAGCTTTGTTAAACCAAAACCGATCAAGCTGTCAAAAAATTAAAATTCCGATTGATAAATGAATGCCACAATATTGTCGTAGATAAATGCCCATAAGCAAAAGTGCTCTTCTGAGCTAAAATTCCAAGAACCAAAAATTAAAAGTTACAGGTAAACCTATTTGAAGCATTAAGTACGGAGGACAGATCTCAGCTCTCCTTGCTGAAGATCAATATCTTTTCGAGCCCATCGGCGTCTCGTTAAGGATGCTAACTGCCCGGTGATTTTCCAACCTGAACACAATATCTATTTCGTAATTAGAATATATATGTACATATCCGTGTTTATAAGCCCCTAAGTTCCAACTTTGCGCCAAAAAAATAACTTTCCCGACATCGCTATCTTATCAACATTATAACATTTACAATAAAACACCACATGGCGCATGGATTATTCGATACACTCGTGACATCATTTGTTTCTGAAGTGCTAAAAAAGGATACCGGTCTATGATTTGCTCGTGCACGCGATACTGCTAGGTTGAGTAGGCCCAAGTAGGTCAATTCACATCTAGAGCCTTTGGCTAACCAAAACCCGAACCGTAAGTAAGCGGGGCGGTGGATGAGAAACGCAAGTCATTGTTGCCCGATGTCCAGTTCATCCGAGCAAATACGCCTTTCGGACGGGGTCAAACGACCAAGGTGTCCAATACACCTCGACTCCCGATCGAGCCGGTGACCACGACCGCCACAACCGGAAAGGTGTGGGTGTCGTTCGTACATCTCCTCATGACTGGTTTGGAATCAGAGTTTTTGGTCAACCGTCCTAGGTGAACTACCAGTGATCCACCAACCCGGTTATAGCCCCGGATGTGTCGGTATTTTGTCCTCTTAATTTCCTGCAAAAACAGCTCCGCGCCACGAGAAGGCAGTGTGTAGGGTGTACTCAACACAGGCTGTTTAAAACGCTTGATTGTATAGGGGAGTATTTCGTGAGGTGTACGGGAAGGGTGACCAGTCACTCATCGAGACAGCCACCCCTGACCATACTAAGAAGTTAGGAGGCCCAAATTCGAAAAAAATAATCAAACTCCAAAAAAAAACCAATAAAGCCAGTGAAAAAGAAAAATCACACACTTGATGTTATTTTGGATTAACCCATTTCCATTTTATTATATATATATATATGTATATATTTATATATATTTTTATGTATATGTTGCAAGCAACCATGATGCACCTTAGGGATAGTTCAAATGCGTTATATCGACCGCCACTCTCGAAACGTATCCAGAAAAAGTGTAGTTGAATAAAAACAAGTAGCAATATGAATTGATGAGACTGGTTGTCCATTTCGCATGCTCTCAATTACTTGTCTACGCACAGTGAATGGATCGGAATGTTATAGGAAGAATACCATATATGAACATGGACATAATTACATGGGTACAAGAGGAGAGAAATGGGTTGTTGAGTCTTCATCAAAGTCATTTTGAGACGAGTAAACGAGGTGGGAGGACATATGGATTACAAAGTTTCAGAAACAGTTACGTAAGGGAAAAACAATTAGGCATGGAGGAAATCGAATTGAAAATGGTCATGTAATACGATATAGATACAACCAGAAATTGAATTAAAACGAACGCAAAAAGTTACCGGAGTAGAAAATTGGTCAAGTGGGTGTGGTGATCCAGGTTTACACGATGGCGCCTATCCTGGAGCGGCGCGTTACAGTTTCAGGACATTTGCGATCAATCAAGTTGGAATGCTGACGTCAATGACACGTGCATGGCTTCTGAATACACGTCATTGGTGGATGGTGCCAGCCAATCCAAGACAATGCAGACAGAAGCAAGATTATGCAAGCAATACTGTAATCCAATTGATGGAAGCCCAGAGAGCCAATAATCTCCCTTTGTACATATTATTTTATCACCTTCATTTCTTTTAATAAACTAACTACTTGCTGTCAGTCCTCTAGCCTTTTCCTCGCGTCTCGTTCTTGTGGGACATTGCGCGCTAGTGTCATTGTGGTCCAGTGCTTCTGCAATCCAGTCCGTGATAGCTGATTATTGATTCGGGTCCTGTGATTCCTATTTCGTGGTTGGTGTTCCGAATTCCGTACGTACTACTACTACTAATACACTCATTGCATTGGGTCAACAGGAATGATGTAATACGGAATTCCGAGGGGTTAAGTTTCAGTGATGAGGCAGAGGAGCAATTGAGATGAAGGGACGGAAAAGGGAGGAAAACACGACCAACTATTGCCATGGCGACAGCAACTGCATCACAAAGGATTTTAGTGGAATAAATCAAACTTCAAAAGGGCTAACAATAATTGCTTTGACAAACCAAAGTAATTTTTGGCTTCCATATACATATATATAAATATATATATATTTATATTTATATACAGGTGTTGACTAAACTAGTGTAACGTCACCCTCATTTTGAAAATCCATTTCAGGTTGCAATATCATAGTTATATATAGATGGCTATGAGTAAACTGTATTTATTCCTGACTTTATCTCCAACATTTATGTTCTTAGTTCATTTCTGTCACCATTTGAATTTGCACGTCGCTATAAAAATTGCAGTAGTTCGAAAGTTACAGCTCTGATTTAGAACATATTTTCGGCAAAGCAGCATGGGAGCTCATGCTTTTTAACAGATGATTCCTGTCCTACGAGAGTTTCGATTAGGTTGAGCATACGTATTCTAAATTTCTATTCTGTTTTCATTCAGTGTACAGTAAATAAGCAAATTATTGAAAATATTCTAACTTAACTAGATTGATAAATTATCAGGCTACAAACTACTCACGCATTATCTCCAATACCGGAAGAACTGAAAACATAATCCAAGAAACACACAAGTTGATCTTCGAAGGTTGATCTTGAGGTGTGCTGCTCGTTTAATAGGCGTCCTGTAATGTCACTATGCCCAAACTGGATGAAACTTTTAAAAGCATTTGGCGTATAATTAAAGCCGAAAGGCAACGTAATTGAGGGGTACATAAATCCGATGGCTCATGTGGTCTTGTGGAAGCACTTCGATATGTATATGTGTCCAAATTGTTGCATATTCAACGAAATTTCTCCATCAAGACTTAAACCCAGAAGGAGAAAACCGGTCATATCAAATTATAATGATGGTTGTATTTGATCGCAGCAGGGAAGAGTTGCACAAAACCAATCTAAAGGATAGTCTGGGCTAATTAGCCATTTTTTCCACACGCTTTCGTTTGGAAAATGACGGCTCAATTTAAAATGCAGCTGAGGCCACGTGATATAAAGCCGTTATGGAACGCCCAACAAAGCATAGGGCGTATTGATTTTACGAACAAATTCAAATCGCTTCGCCTGCCTATTTGGCAATGGGTTTATCTCACAGTTGGACAACGAGTAATTCAACATGCGGTTAAAGCTGATCTGCTGAGCTAGTTTTCTAATGAATTTTGTTTTACCTGTCAAAAGAAGTAAATATCCATCCCACCTAACGAGTTAGAAGGGATATGATTATTGAGCGCATTGTTGTTGGTCTCCGGCATACACCAATTCGGACATAGGAAAATTTCTTGCACTGATAAGGGAGGCTTTTTATAACCTTCACTCCAAAAATAATTTGTGGAAGTCATATCTTTCATATTTGAAGGTTGGCATATCAGCTCGCTTGAGCTTGGTGGTAGAAAGCGGTTCGACCACAATAAATATTATTTTTTCACATTTAGGCAGTTTCTAGAGGAGTCAAGTTCAATGTCAAATTCGTTCTATTAACGCGTAGCAGCTGTAATTTTAATTTAATCGGAAACTTTTCCCTCTATCAGAAACAGGGATAAGTAAGCTACCTTGTCACTGGTCACCGGCGTTAAGCATGTGCGGCGTATTAGAGGAGACTTGTAAATTCTGTTTGGCAGTCAAGTCAGTGGATTTCATGCTAAAGCGACTGCCTCCAGTGCTCAAAAATGAAGAAGAGTAAATGGAACATGGACGGGATGAAAGGGAGATACCTGTAAAAATTCCATGAGTCAATTTAATAAATAAATTACAGTTACGTTTTCTACTCTGACTTCGTTACTTTACAAATGAGGCACTAACCAAAATC
>UZAN01046106.1:10040-28917 GCA_900618425.1 Echinostoma caproni
CTCTGTAACAGATAAGGTATGTTCAATTGTAACCGAAAAGTGGCAGATTCTACAACAGCTTTGTTTTTGTTTGCACATGGTTATCGATTACAAATTGTCTCGTGCTGAGTTTCAAACCGCTCAGCAGACCAAACACATTTGTTTTGCGTCATAGCAGGAAAATATTTTTGTTTATTTGTTTTTTATTTTATTACTAGTTACATCTCATCAACTTCATTTGGAAAGACACACTGACTCCCCAGAGGATATATTATTCCCTTCGAGGCATTTGAATTAGACACAAGCAACTGCCACGACAATTATCACCGAAGTGGTTCCCATCGTGTTGCGTCACACTGGGCCGAAAATTTGCTGTTTTCTTTATTGTGTATAATAAAAACAATAAATATGCGGATGCGTATTCGGCGTGTGGGACGTTTTTATGCCCAGGGTAATGATTGATGTTATTAGCCGCGTAGGTGTTTACGTCTGGAGGAATTTAGATGAATTCATCCGGATACACGTTATCCCGGATAAATTCAATTTTCCGTCAACCGGCGCATTCATTTGTACAATACGTTTTTAGAAATATTTAAAACCGTTGAAGCATAGTGAAGAAGATTTGAGCTGTTCCATCGATGGAGAATTGAATTACACTGCGGTTAAATTGTTGGCAGTTTCATTTACTCATTTACCAAAATATCAGTTGCTGTTGGTAAATGCACCAATGTTTGGCAACGGAGTCAATAATTTTGTGAGTGGAACGACAGAAATCAACCGCCAACTAACAACTCCACGGGTTGCTATATCGTACCCAGTTATGGGTCCGTGTGTGTCTGAAGTTCGATTTGGTATGTGATGTGAGGCTTTTCTGATTCGTGTCTAAGCTTTGTCCGCTCTACTTGCTTCAAAACCCCGTGGCGCAACAGGATTGAGTCTTTTGCTCACATGACTTTACTTTTTCATCACCATACTCTTTTGCAGGGGTAAGTAAAAAAATTACTGATTTAAAGTATATAGAAAAACTCAAAATCTTACGTTCATCAACAGTTCAGTTCAGCTTTTACAACTATTAACTATGCATTGTTGTGGGTGGATTTCGTTGCTGGTTCCCGAGTGAAACCTTGACCTCATGCATTCTCTATTTTTACCTTTTGAAGTCATATTCACATACATCGCACAAGTTTTTGGTGTTTTGAGGTGAACATCTCAAAACCAGTAAAGTATTCATACTTGGGATCAAAATATATGCGGTCCACAGAACTTGCTATTGGTCATTATAAATCATAATATTACTATCACNACGGCAGGGATTTGTGCCAAATGTCGATGCACACAATACATCTAATACTGTCGTTTTGTCTTGTGGGGATAACTCTCCAAGTCTGGTCGCTGGGCACTGACAAAACGAGTTGTGCAGTGTCGTGCACGAACAAAGAATCAAAACAGACGTGTCCGTTGAACGTTGGTCAAGTTGGCAGCGGAATCAATCTCTGTGGATTGAGTTCCCTGGTTCAATGTGTGATCAGGTGAGAACGCTAATCAGAATACATCTGTCGTATATAAAGATTCTGCGTTTTTTTGCATTTTTGACGATGCAATGGGTTGATAGTCTGTCTACTAATAATTGTGAGCTGCTGTATAGAGAGTCTCTCTTTCTCTGTCCTTTTCGGAATAGTCTTGTGAAAGTGATTCTTCAAACCGGTCATTCTGCGTTAGGCATAACCAACCACTGCAAATCAACACCAATTGCCTGACCTATCTTTCAAAGGGCCGGTTGATACAGAAACCTGTGATTCAGATTTTTTCCCCTATCGAAAGTCTATTTTACTATAATCTTATTTCAAGTGAGTAATGGAGGATTTGATTCGATATCAATGATGAATTCGTCGTGTGCATGGCAAATGAAGCGTGAACTGACAAGGTAGGAAGCACTGGACAGCTGTTTCGACCTGGTTGGATTTCATCAGCAGTGCCGGTGAATTCATTGACCGACCTGGGGATCGAACCCAGGACCTCGCAGGCAGAACACAAGCATCCTGCCCACTCGACCACCGGGCAGCTGATCAGACCGTTTTTCATTTTCCATTTACACTATATTGCACAACCCATCTTTGCGAGCTTGTTGCAGCCCACGGACCTCGCTCATCTTAGCAATAGCATTTCGGGGTTATGGCTCCGTTGGAAAATGAAAGACGATTTGTTCAGCTGCCCGGTGACCGAGTGGATAGCATGCATGCGTTCTGCCTGTGAAGTCTCTGGTTCGATCCCCAGTTGGGTCGGTGAATTCGCTGGCACTGCTGATGAGACCCAACCAGGTCGAAACAGCTGTCTAGTGCTTCCTAGCTCTTCAGTTCACGCTCCATTTGCCATATACACGACGAATTGCCATTATAACCGTATAGTTTAGTGCAGATCAACCGTGAAGGAGTTTTCATGCCAATACATACTATAGAGGGAGGAACCCATCGTCTAAGGCAGTTCATGTTGAACGTGATGCAGGCAGCTCAATGCACAAACTAGAGTCTGTGAATTGTTTTTTCCCGTACTGTACTGTTGAATCACAAAGAATTGCCCACACTTTCTGAACTGAGCGTCCCAAATGTGCTCATCCATCATACGAGGCTGACGCGTCCCTTGCTTCCACGAACCGTTAAATGAACTGTTCCGATTTGCCAGACTTTTGAGGATCATTCACTGAAAGTCCGCAACGAATTAGGTTAGTACCGAATCTATCCACTGGAAAACGGGCAGCTGATCTGTCCATTTTTCTTTCTGTCCATACACGTTATACCGCAACCTATTCTTACAGGGTTAATACGGGTGTAACACCGCACTCGTTTCAACACTAGCCTTTAGGGTTTGGATTTGGTTTGAAGCTGACGAAATTCACCATATAATGGAATAAAATTCCATGCAACATTTATTTTCATATAATTCTTTTTCATATTTCTTTTTACTTCTTTTTTATTCATCGAATATAAAAATGTACAGTCAACTTTCAGGAAGGGGGTCGCAACTATGCAAATGCTGCCCGGGCAAACAGAAATGGAGAAGACGAGCTGAGGTGGAGCGGTTTGAACCCGGGACTTTCTGGTTCCAAGTTGGTGACCTAACGACTAAACCGCCATCTACCTGTAAAGTTTCGGGTTCAATCCTCAGCTGAGCAGAAGGATTCGCACCGCTGATGAGACCGAATCAGGTGGAAACAGTACAGTGTTTTTCATCTTCTAAGTCCCCACTTCCTTTGCTCTTTACCGGCGGAACTCCATTATCTGACTCCATTATGTGTTTTTGTCTCTCAGTGTATCTTTGGATTTTACTGACGGTACCAGAAAATAAAACAATCCCTAAAACTGGTCAACAGAAGAACAATTTATTGGTCTGGTTTCGAATCCCAGTCCAAATGCTTTATGTTTCAAGTCACTTACTGGCAGGAATTTTACCACTCTGTATCCGATAAATAAAATAAACCATCCAAACGGTGCTTTTACAAAATTTCATTGTTGAACGTTGCATTGTTATTTTTCCAATCACCCGGATGGAAGCAATACTGGACAGGAATGACAAGTCTCTTCCGGTGGTCGTTTGTGTTTACTTTACTATAAGCAACTTTTCACATGATTGAAGAGGTGTGGCGCTCCGAGTTGACTCCAGAAATCTTGATAGCTTCAAATATCGAGTCATATTACGTAAACATATGTAAATGTTAAAGATGTGGAGGCCTTATGAGAAGCAAGCTTACAGTAGATGTACATAGAGTGAAGTATACACCTTTGCCCCCATTCGAACCCCACTGCCTACATCGGGTGGTAGTTTCACTTTGTGAAAGGAGAGTTGTCTTTTGGAAGTTTCTGATCGTTTAGATTCAAGAATTTCATTTCCCTGGATGGTTAGTTACATTTGTATATCTAACATTTAGATTTTTGATATCTTGGAAATCACTGACTGATATCGGTTTTTGCGTTTGATTGCAATCAGATTTGTATTTCTAGTTAGAAATTTCCTAACCATTTTCATGCTTATTCAATTTCAAAGGAAAAGACTATCACAGGTAGCACAGCGTAGCGCATCGATCGGCGACAAAATGCTACTTAAGAACTACATCAACTAAATTTGTTATTCAGTAATAATTAACTCTTATTTACGGTGTCTCGATTCCGGGATTGAGTGCCTTGTAATCAGTGCGTAAAATGCGCGGAAGTCCACGACGAGATAGTAAATCTATGTAAAACTATAGGGTTGATAGGAGGTTTGAGACGGGACAATGATCCGCCTCAATGTGGAAAACTAAAAGCGGGATATTCTGCAATGTAGATATGGTGATCCAGGCCTACGAGATGACGCCTAACCTGGAGCGGCGCGTTACAGTTTTTGGACACCTGCAAGCAATCAAATTTCAAAGGTGATGTCAATGACGCACGTACGTGTCACTGCTTCTGAGTACACACCGTAGGCAGATCATGCCAGCCAATCCGAGATAGTCCATTCCAGACAGAAGCAGAATGATGCAAGCAATACTGGAATGTGGTTGGTGGAAGCTTAGATAACCAATTATCTACTTTTGTACATATAATTTGATCGCCCTCATTTCTTCAAATTAACAAACTACCATTCCTGTGGCCTTTTCCTCGCGTCTCAGTTACGTGGGACAGTTCGTGCTGGGGCCATTTCGGTCCAGTGCTTACTTGATCCAGTTCGTGATTGCTATTCCTTGACTAGTATTCCGAGATTCGTATTGAGTGGTTTGTATTTCGAGTCCAGTGCATATTACTACTACTACTAATACTACTACTACTAAGATCATTACAGTAGCTCATTGTGTCCAGCTATTAGTCGACTAATAGCCGACTAAGGAGCTCCAACTACGCTACAATTTTGGTGCCGTAGCTCATTGATAACTGAAATGCAACCGCTATTTGCGCGCTATGAGCCGACGACGTGTTACCTGGGATATCTCAATACTGCGCGATTTATGTCCAGAACGGTTTTGCTACATCCCAACATGATGCACGCGGTAGAAAATGCAATGCTTACACAGGACGTTAGCATGACAGCAAAGTGAAGTGAAATATATTGAAGCAGGCAAACAGAAACGGGAAAGGGTTAGATGGATCATGTCACCAGGGTAAGGATAAGCTAACAGCTAACCGACGTTTGCTTCTGTACGCCAACTCTGCGCTGATCTACTTATCCTAATGCGGGTGTGGAGCAACCGACGTGGACAGAACAGAGTGACACTCACGTAACCGGGTGGTGGTATATATTCTAAATCGGGTTCAAAGTCATATGACGCAATCGAGGTCAAGCTCGCAGCGTAGAAACGACGGTCGAAAATACTTGCCCTATCATCATCGGTCATAGTTCAACATTGTCTGAAGATGCACCACCAGATCGACCAAAGCACGGGGTTTCGGATTTTCTACAAGCCAGCAATCAAAATGTTTCTAAACTTTGCAGATATATACAGGTCTAATCGAAACTGAAGCAACAGGTACATACCTAAAGCATTAATATGGGTGATAAATACAATGAAACTCCCTTTGATCATAAATAAAATATTTTAGTGCATCAAAATCGGCCAGTACTGTATATGTATTTAACACCAATCTGTACAGATAAGGCGAAAAAATAACGATGGGTAAACGAAAAAATATGGGTAAAAAAGCAAGGAAAATAAAACAGTCAACTTCGGGGAGTAACATTTTTTGTTTGTTTACTACACATCATTTTGAGTTATTTTTCGTTTTTGTTTACTTTTCGGATTGCAAGCAGGAGAAGATACATTCGTGCCACTGAATTCCATTCGATGTCATATCTCGCAGTGTCTCTAACCAATGACAATCTGAATCTTCGGGGCCCCAGCCGGGGAGCCGGGGAACCCCAATGGAAGCCAGATTCGAGCACAATCTTCTTAACCCTCTTCGCCATGTCATAGCCTGTCCACCTCGCTGTTTCTTCCAGCCTGGGCCGATGTATGCGAATAGTGCACGGTGTGGTAGACGGTGCTCAGGTATTCGTAGGACGTGCCCTAGCCACCTAAGACGATGCAGTGAAATTCTTTTGCTCAAAGGAAGACTATCTGATCCTTGCACCCGTCGTCTGACTTCATCATTATTCACGCGATGCTCCCACCATACTTCAGTGATATTGCGCAGACAGCGGTTGTCGAAGACTGATAGTCACTGAACATGATCTGTTCGCGGAAGCTAGGTCCCGCAGTCGTAGAGCAACGCGGTACGTAGCGTTGCGCAATATACATGCCCTTTCAGTGAAAGGGATATGTCGCGCCGGCGCCAGAGATGCCACAGATTCGCAAACGCTAATCTATTTTTGACCACGCGTTGAGATATCCCCTCGCCCACACCTCCACCATTCGTTATGTAACTCCTAAGGTAGACCAAGCTTTCAACTACTTCGAGAGTGTTATTATCCAATGAAAGTGAAGGAATGGATTCCTGCCAATCTTGCAAGAACACTTTGCCCTTTGAAGGTACAAAGGACATACCAAAGCGAGTAACCTCAATTGCCAAACGGTTCAACGACTCTTGACTCGTTAGCGCGTTGTCACTCAGTAAGGCAAAATAATTGGCATACTCTAAGTCTATGACTTTGTTCCCAGGAAGAAGCTCGACGACAGCGTTCATTACATTATGTAACGCATTTTGTAGGACATCATCTATGACAAATTTGAAGAGAAACGGAGAGATAGGGCAACCTTGTTGCACCCCACTGGTGACAGGAAATGACGGTGAAAGTTCACCATAGACCCTAACCTTCCCCGAGGTCTGGTGATAGAGCGCTTTTAGGAGTGAGACATATTTCTCGGGTACCCCGTATCTCGGCAAACAGTACCATAGTGCAGGTCGATCGATAGAGTCAAAAGCCGCTGTGATGTCTGAAAACACGACAATGGTTTGCCGTCTGTATGCGTGACGGTGGTCAAGTAGCTGACGGAGGGTGAAGATTTTATCTATGCAACCACGGCGTGCACGAAACCCGGCCTGCTCCTCGTGGATTTGCTTCTTATGGAATGGGTATAACCTGCGTAATAAAACGGACGCCAGAAGGTTCGGCTATATTGGAATCAAACTTATGCCCTGTGGTTTGAACAGGCGTTGCGACAGCCCTTCTTGTAGATGGGTGTGATGATCAATTCTCCCCATGTGTGGGGTACACTTTCAGCTTTCTAGATCTTCGAGAACAATCTCACAAGTTCTATTAAGAGAGCTTCTTCACCATCTTTGAAGAGGGCAGGTGGCAGGCAGTCGGATCCAGCTTCCTTGTGGAGTTTCAGGGCTTGTAATTCCTTTCGGATCACCCCTTCTGTGAGCAGACCTGTAGATTGTGATCAGGGTGCCCTCTCAAGAGAACTGCTTGAGGCAGCCAGCGCGGGCGGCTGGTTGAACTGCGATATGAAGTGCTCTTCTTAGCGTTCCAAGCGTCGGTGAAGGCTGTTTATTAGTGTGCCGTCTGCTTCGCAGATTGCTTCACTAACGCACTATCTTTTGGGGCCTGTAGCACGGATGAGCTGGAATAGGTGCCGGATGTTTCCACACCTAGCGGGTGATTCCATCTCCTTTGCACGTAGCGTCCACCAGGCCTCTCGGTCGTCTCTCAAACTCCTTGTGAGTTTGCGCTTCAGGGAGAGACGCTGTTCATTGTACTTGCGGTCTGCCGGGATTGCCCGACTCGCCTCGAGGAGTCTGAGAGAGTGGGAGGGGACCCAGTGATTTACAACTCAGCGGGTTAAACCACAACTGTGTAAACCGGCTGAGTGCATTGCGTTTTTGAGTGGTTGTTCAATGTTGATTTACGCTACTTGGTTGGGTAGTAGCTAGCCTTGCGGCCAACGCGTCTTTGTATTCGGCTAGTACGGCCGGGTCAGAAAGCTTGGTGACGTCAAGTTGTTTGCCCCGCATCTTTTTGCGGCCACCAAATCGCATAGACAACTTGGCACAAACCAGTGCGTGGTCGGAGTTCAGTCAGGTAGACCAATACGAACGGCAGTCTTTCACACATCCTCTCCATCTATAGCTAGTAGCTATATGGTCAACCTGACTCCTCGTCTGTGACGAAGACGGGTTACGCCAGGTGGTGAGGTGACGCTTAGAGTGTGTGAAGTTGGTGCTAACGAGGAACAAACCGTGTTTTGAGCTGATGCTAAGAAGTCTATTCACAATATGTGAAATACATCTATCAAGGTTATGACGGCCACCAAGGTGGGTCTCATCGGGTGACAGACGACCAACGCGCGCATTTAGGTCTCAGCCAGGATCACGATATCCGTCTTGGGTGCTTTGAGAAGAGATTCATGTAGGTTGAGATAGAAGGCGTTCTTGACTGTATCCGAGCTACAGTCTGTGTGAGCGTGTGGAGAAACCACGAATAAGCATCATTCATTTAGTTTCTGCTTTTTAACCTTACTTGAGTCTCCGAGTCTCATTGCGCATAGTCGGCTATCTATCGGGATCCAATCCAATAAACCAGCCTCGGCCCTGGCGCTTAAAGCAATACCAACGCATACGTGACCTGACGCTGAAGTGATAGAGCCCGGAGACGCGCAGTTGAAACGCTTCTTTTGGATTGGAAAGAAACGTTAATCGGATCACTGAGCTCGGATCCTGGATGCGTGTTTCCGAGAGACAATACACATCAATCTCTAGACTTTCGAGCGTACAAGCCAAACCTGCTTGTTGTCCTTTACGCATTAGAGTTCTAACGCTGAACGAAGCCAGTTTGAATGCAGAGTGAGGTCGGAGGAATGGAACGGTCGGTTCCGAGACAGATGTCAAGGAAGATAGCGGCGAGTTACAACATGAACCTACGTCAGTGGAACCGTTCGGCGTGGGGCAAACAGGAGAAAAAAGAGTGTATTTTGTGGGGGCGGGTGGAAATGTTGCGTGCAGATTCTAAGAGAAAACTTTACAAAATTATAGTATTCTGTGACATGCATAAATGTGTATGTTCATAAGTCCATGGTGTGTCTGTTACACTTTGCAGATGCGATTGCTATAATCCGATTGAAGACTCCCACCACCTTGTGTCAACAAAAAGGGAGTAATGTTTGTTTATCTTTACCTTGGTGACAAGGTTCTTTTGCCCCCCACCCGCACCCCACCATCCTTTTAAGTTTGAGTGTGTTTTATTGTCATGTTGTCATGTTAAAACCCTATATTATCAGTGCGTTTTATGCAGTATGTATCGTGTTGGGATGTTGCGAAATTATCCTGGACATAAATCGTGCAGGGAAAACTCGCCTCAATAGCATCCAACCACATTTGTTAGAATGCTATTATTTCTATTTGAAGACGTTTTACTCGGAACAAAATGCGTCCAGAAAAACGCTATTTAGGTAAAAATATTTCCGGGTTGCTTAAATGAACTCAAATTGTCTCCCGCTATCATGCAAAAATAACCGGATATCAGGCAGTTCTATTCAATTTGTGTTCCCCCGTATCTCATCTCTCTGGATTTTGGCTTTTCAGAAAGAACTTGCCCTATTCGGCAGAGCTGTCTGGTAGATTGCTTTAAAATCCACATAAATAAACAGTACTTTGTGATATTTTTGATTCATAATGTGAAAGGCCAGGCTAGCATTTCGTTGTTCCACACTTTTACTAAACTCCCAGCTTCCCTCCTGTACACACACACATACACATTCCAAACGAAGTTCAAAGAGGAAGCATATTTTGTACAATGATTTGTACGGTCCGATTGTTCCAGTGTTTCACATTTTCTTGTTTCTCTCGCCCGTGGACTGATACACTGAACTTTCCCCGGACTATCTGGGTGATATTCATCTTCAAAGCAAAAACGTGACCGATAAGAACAACTTTGTTAATTGAACTGTTTAATACGTCTCATACCTGCAAATGTTACAAGATATGGTAACGTGCGGCCTACATCTATGGAATTGGGTACTTCATTTTCGTTCCAGTATCACAGTGCATTACCACGAAGTGCTCTACGGGTCAGAAGTTCCCCTAATTTGAAATTTAACGAAAGATGAATCTGCCGAGGAGGACCAAAGAAGTGGCCTCCAAGATAACCCAATCTGTCTTCATGAAAGTTTATTTTGTCGGGTTATCAAATACGAAGAACCTGCACCTTGTCCACAGTCTCGAGGTTTTTTGTACCATACTCAGTGAACTTCCACCGTGCACAGCAGGAGTGCAATAAAACACAGATGGACGACAAGTGACGACAAGAGTACCACGAACATTACACACACACACAAGTGATTAGACAGTCTCATGTCAGATTGAGGGGTTACAAGTTGCGCCAATTGCGGGAAATGGTCCTGATCTCAGGTCTCACCCAGAAAGTCGGAGGGAATAGACGTGTTTCAGGTCACTTGAACAAGGGACAAAACATTGTGAAACGATTGAGCAATCACGTTGTTCACCTCACGGTATTGTCTTTGAATTCATTTTCTGTGGTGATCCAGGCCTGTACGATGGCGCCCAACCTGGAGCGGCGCATTACAGTTTCAGGACATTTGCAATCAATCAAGTTTGAAGGTTGACCTCAATGACACGTGCATGGCTTCTGAATATGCGTCATTGGTGGATGGTGCCAGCCAATCCAAGATAGTGCAGACAGAAGCAAGATTATGCAAGCAGTACTGCAATCCCATTAATGGAAGCCCAGATAGCCAATAATCTCCCTTTGTACATATTATTTAATCACCATTTCTTTCAATAAAGGAACTACTGCTTACCACCATTCCTATTGCCTTTTCCTCGCGTCTCCTGGGACATTACGAACCCGTACCATTGCGGTCTAGTGCTTCTGTGATTCAGTCCGTGATCATTGATTCGTGTCTCGTGATTCCTATGGTGTGGTTTGCACTCCGAATTCCGTGCGTACTATTACGACTGCTACAATCATTACATTTTCCCATTAGTTCTGTGGTTCTGTGAAGATCAAACCCGTAATACAAGTTTTACTTGCGGAGTCAGTTTGAAAAAGGAAGGTAGTTTGTCAACTACAATACGTGTCCGTTTCATAAACAGAACAAAAGAAAGTAATTGAAAACTTCCTATACTTGACCATTGCAGATGTTAGTCACCACGCTGCAGACCAGTTTCATTTCTCACAGAAATTTCCAAAAACTGACAAATCTTTAACCCATTTTTTAGATAAAATAGAATAAGAGTCTTCAATCTAAGTAGCTGTGGTGAAGCGGTCAAAATCGTCAACCGATCATCTCAGGGATATCGTGTTTAAATTCCGGCATAATCACTCAAGTTCAATCTTTAACTATATATCGCACTGTTCTACTTCTTTCTTCCTCAGTCATTGTTAGCAGAGTTTGCATTTAATAAGGTAAAAGTAAGTAAACGGATCCATAATGATCTACATTCAAAACAAGGATAAACTGTCGATGCTGACCTCATCGCTGGTTCTATACTCTTTCAGGCGCGCATGTGGCGCATCTTATGTTGTTCGAACGGAAGACAGCTATCTACCCCGATCAAACAGCATCACCCACGCTGGTTAAGACTAGCACAGACCGGAACAATAAACAGCTCCATCCTAAACCGGACATCAAGTAAATCCGGATGTCGCCTTCAGAGTTGTTTATCGTGTCCCCCACACCAAGTACAAGGGTGTTCAACTGCGCACTCTAGCAATAACCGAAGCGATCGGGATAAGCGAGTTGACCCCTGACCTCTGCGCCCAAAAGCGTTTGGTTCAGCCACTCCAACTTCCATGGCCCATGATCGATCGGTCCCGAGTGTGTCCGCCGTCCGGTTACCCTGATACCGTAACTTAGTTAAACCAATCAAATGACAAATGGCAGTTGACTATGACAAACTTTTACCCATGATTGGTGATGTATCTAACTGTGCGATCTGTTTTCTAATGTTACCTATGCAATCTTTAAACGGCTTGAGAAGGAATTACTGAAAAACAATTGTTCGCCAAACTGTGTTTGTTCTAAAATTTATACTATTCGTTCGAAGCAAACGACTTGTAACAATCTTCGCATGTGAGATCAACTCAGTGATGATGTTTCTTCCAATCCGATTGTTTGGAACACTCATCAATGAGACCATCTCGAGAGGTTCAGTCAGGGTTTCAAATACTTTTATGACCCAATTTCCCATTCAAATTTGAGGAGGGAAAAACTGAAACGGTCTTTGATCTGCCCTCACTTCGGAGAGGTCCAATTTGATTTCATCACCAATCGCTCATTCGCTTGTGGGCGGGCGGGCGCACGCACGTACGCACACACGCTCTCTCCCTCACTTCCGGACAAGAAATCGGTGGAAACTCTAATTTGGGAGGGGAGCGTGCGAGTGGGGCGGGGTGGGAGGAAGATCCAATATGACTTGACGAACTCCTCCAAGTTGGGGTAGGGGAAGTGAAAGAAAAAAACGCTAATTTAATTATGCTCTTACATCTTCTATGCTCAATCGATCAAACCAATTCGTCATGAGTGTGTCTTGTGTGTGTGTGTGTGTGTGTGCATGCTTGCTTGCTTACTTGTTTCCATGGCCGTTTGCGAGTTTTTCTGTGCCATGTGAGTGCGTGAAATTGGTTTTATAAAACTCAAAAGGATATAACTGGATGTTCGTAAAATTAAGTCGAATATCAGGTTTAGAGTATCAAGCTTGAATTGGCCCATTCTAGTATTCAGAGGCATCAGGCAATCTTGATGGTCTTGGGTGTGGATTTCGTACCTTGGAAGATCTTTCATTTCCCACTAGTTGAATGCATTCAAATGCGATGGAAATGTTTGTAATGACCGAAAAAGAGCGCTGGACGGCTGTTTTGTCTCCATTTAGTCTGCTGTGAAATTTTGCAATGCGAACATACTCTGAGCCTGTGCGCCGCAGCTTGGTCGAAACAAATAGGAAGCGGGATGTCCTCTCGCTCGTATTCTCGGTGACTGAAGAAGATACGAGGCTGAACGGACGATGAACACTGGAATGACAGCGGGGACGGGATTGTAATAAATCACTAGCACACAGTTCCTCCATCAACGCAAGGGTTTACCGCTGATCTGCACCACAACAGATACACGCCTCCTTGTATTACTTAGCATCCTCCAGACGTTGGCACACAGCTTTTCGGTATTCTTCCTGGTTATATTGTGTTCTGCAACGTATTCTGCATAGTCTTTCTCGTCACATTTTTTCCTAGTTGCTCATGGCTTTAATCAGTGGTGAGTTGTTTGAACATTACAATTCGACGATGTAATACTTAATTTGTACTACAAAATTTCATAAATAATCAAGAAACCATAGCTACGCGAAATTCTCATAGTCTGAGTGTATGTACTTGTAAGCCATTCATTGGCTGACCATTTTTAGAGTGGTGACTGATAAAAGAACCCTGGAATTAGCTTGATTATTGCTGTACAAAATGGCCTCCATATCCGGACTGAACACAATATGGGCTTTATCCGATTGGTCTACGCCACTGCTGATTTAAGAAACCTGAGAAATATCCGTTTAACTGTTACATATCATCAGGTGATTTATCACTCCATCTACTCGTGAGAGGAATGAAACAAATTTTCTCGGTTGCAAAATGTGATCTGATTGAGGAATGTTAAACATCACTCGGTCGGAAAGGATAACGCGTATCCTATTGTGTACAACGCGTAACGTCATTCAGAGACCGAATATCAGTGACGAACAAAGTGATCCGTTAAACGGGTCTTCAAACGTAAGTTATGTGCTCACAGAAATAAGAAACTGGGCGAATGCTTTCAAATTTCCTGGATAAAAAACACGAAACAAATAGACTTGCTCACGATCGTCTACCCAATGGGTAACATGATTTGCCTCGTGATAACACAAACCATCTCTAGCTCGATCCCCTTCATATATTCTCAATTAATCAATTGATAGATCAGGTGTTCCAATGACCAGTTGATTGGAATGGAGTACGGTATAAAACACTATATCATAAACTGACAGTGCGCTGCTATTCAGTTTCCTTTACTTCCTATTGATACTTGGAAATCCCGATGTTTTTGGGGGGTTGTATGAGATTCTGACGGCGCAAGCTTTTATCCCAGGTAGCACGTTGTCGGTCAATAGCGCGCTAATAGCCGGTTACAAGGAGCCACATTTTTGAAAACTCTTTTTTATAATTTCCCCCTCTGTTCTCTAATCCCTTATTAGCCCCATATTTTCTCGCGATGTTACTATCTGGCAATGGGCTTAAGCATATGTTTTGTAATGAATACAACGCACTTTATTCACTAAATGAATAAATCCCTTTTATCTTCCCTCACCCCTATAGTCTCATATTAATCGTTATTCGAAGGTACTTTGAAACAAGCTTCTACCGTAATAAGAGACTTTTGTGCAGATAATTGGACGTATTATAGAAGATCATTTATTCGTTGATGTATATTATAAAAGCAAAAATTATATTACATTTACTGTGTAGTAAGTACTTTTCTGTCGCAGTTTCTTGTGGAAATTCCATCCACCATAATTTTGACCCACCTGCGTATTTCGCGTTCAACACAATCCATTGAAATATTGATAAATTTTGGGTTCGTTTGAACAGCATCTAGTAAAGTAATTCACATTTTATTATAATTACCTATCGAAAGCACCTTTAATAAAAAGTGACCGGAAGCTTGTATTTTCCCATGATTTCCGGAGTAATTCATCAGCACAACTATCGAATCATGCAGTACCGTAGGCATGACATGTTTTACTATATGTGCCACGTTTTTCTCACCCATTTGCATCAATTGTTTCACCTAAGCACTCCATAGATACCATAAATGGAACCTACAAATTTGTCATTTATATTGTCATCCGACAAGTTTCGTTCCAATCCTTCCAGTTGCTCCATGTCGAATTCACATTAACGAAAATGAGTTCTACTTATAAAAAAATGAATAAAACTGAATAAAATAGATGTTTCACAAATAATTTACCTATTGACTTTGGACACCTAATTCTGTGTTCACAAAGGCCTGTCTCACTACAAACAGGACACTTCACTTGTTGCATCCGTTGTTCTGATAAAATGTCCAGCGAGATATGGATGACATTTCAGGAAGCTCCAAGTCTTCAAGTGCTGAATAAACTTACGTCTTTTGTAAGATTACTGAAATATTTCTCGGCCAAAAAACTTGATAATACAACCAAAAGCAATAACAATGAAGTACATGTGTCAAAATATTTAACTCGCAATCCAATGGACGTTAAGAGATAGGAACTTCCGCACAGCATCAGCGAACGACAACCCAGCACAAGATAAGAGTCACTCAAACTATCATTTCCCGCCGTAAATTAAAACAAAACTTAGGGAGGTTTGACTCCAACAGTATAAGCAGTTTGATTGAATTAAGAATGAAAATGAGTCTTCAAACCAAAAACAAATATTATGAATACATTTGGAAGGTAGGTTGCTGTTTATTAACAAATGTAGGTGATGTAATTCATAACTAGCTCTTTGTCGCAGATCGATGAGCTACATTGTGCTACCTGGGATCCATTCTGGTCTTCATCAACCCGATAAATGAGATTACCACAGAGCCTTTGGTAACCCGTTAAGCTTGATGTTTTTAACCATATCCATGATCACAATAGAAAATCCTGACTGCAATAGTTCAAAGTGTTTGCCCTCTGGGATCACAGCACATTTGTTTATTCTACCGACACCTGCAACCCGTCGGTTTTCTGTCACCAGCTCCTTTGCCAATTGAGATAGTCATTAGCATAATTGTTTAAATAAAGGTCTTACACACTTTTCATTATGATGTCAAGTTTAAACTAATCCAAAATGAGGTGAATTGTACTAACCGATGAAGGATGATACGATGCATGATATGTGATGACTCACCGTGACCAACCTGAGGTGAACATTGTTGAATGAACTAATAAATGCGTAAACAATATTCCCGTAGATAGTTATAATTTTGACAAATACGCCGGGTCACTGGATAACTGGAACTAAAATGAAGTACAAATGTGTACCAGAGTCAAAATAATCCTATGATCCTATCTCTTGAGTTCTGTTTAACTTCCGGGCCTCTATTCTCCTTTTTCTTCCTTTTTTATTTTACTTACTTTTATTGAATATACAAAGATACAACATTTTTTCTGGAATGGAGAAGCGGCCAATCTGAGGGCTGTCATTTAACACACAAAGGGGAAATTTAGGCGGTGGTGGTGGGTTTCGAAAACATCCCCGGGGTGATAGTTTGGTGACGTTACCACCGAACCAACACCGCCACCACCTGGTGCTATTACACAAAACATTATACAAATACGCTCACACTAGTAAGAGCTGGACGCATAATATAGTAAAAAAACTAATAATTCCCCAAACAACTATCGTCTCAGTTTATAGAGGGAATTCGTCGTGCATAGAGCAAAGGAGGAGTGCACTGAAAAGCTATAAACCGCTGTATGGCTGTTTCGACCTGGTTGGGTCTCACCAGTAGTGCATGAATCCATAGACCCAAATGGAGATCGATCCCAGCAGAATGCAAGCATGCAACCCACTTGGCCACCAGGCAGCTGATCAGATCTTTTTTAATTTTCCATGTACACGATATAGCATAATCCATCTTTGCGAGCTTGTTGCGCGTTCGATCCGCAGTTGGGTCGATGGATTCGCCGGCACTGCTGATGAAATCCAACCAGGTCGAAACAGCTGTCCACTGCTTCCTAGCTTCACGTTTCATTTACTCTCCCTCTCTCTACACGGCGAATTCCCGCTAATAAATGGGATCAAATCCTCCTACACTCTCATTTGTTGTAATATTACCCGCGAACAAAACCTTGTCTCATTATACGCTCGTACAGTCTTGAATTTCTGGTCCATATGATCATGTGAATGAATATTCCGCCAATATGGCTTACCCAGTGGTCTGCTACTGAAAAGTGGAACCGATGAGCTATTGACTGGCACACATTAACAGACGCCACTTATTCAAAAAAATGACCAATTAAAGACTTTGGAAAACTCTTTGAGGTTCTTGATCTGGTAATTCAAAAAACATCCATACTACCAGCAATCTGACTTGTAATTGTGAACAGATATGGAGTATGTTCCATCACATTTTTGATTATCCATCCAGGATCCATATTTTCGGTCATTGTTTAAACTACATGATATCTGAATGCTTGTTCCGATTGATAAAAATTGGATCAACAACCTGGTTCAAGTAACCTACAATGTTGTGCAATACGGAAGTGGAGAAATATATGTGTGGACAGAACTCGTATACAATATCAATGAACTTTGCAGTCGCCACACTGGTTCACTGGACGCCCGTAACAACAGACAAGGATTTGAAAATGTAACCAATGGACAAAACATGGCGTATAGTTATTGTGCTATTTTTCCCGAATCTAATGCGGTGAATTAGTGCCAACTAAGTCTGTCTAAATGGTTGAGCATTTTCTGACATGTCCTATCATCTTTTATGCTCAAAAACAGAATTATTCATTAATTCAATGCGTGTCTATAATGGGGCATGGAATCACAGTTCAACCTCTATTCGTATGAGGACTATGAACACACGTTTCATTGACAATGACAATTTTCAATTATTCCATTCATTGCTCATGTCGCACTGAATTCTATCAGACATCAAAATTGAGCTGCTCTGATGCATGCAACACCAAGTAGAAGACTCAGGATTGCACACAACGAATAATGCCGTCACATTACTCATTAGTAGTCATTTGAATAAATTAAAACTTTTAAACTCGATTTTGGCAACATCTCAAGTCGAGAAACGTAGCTCCGTCTGAATATTCCATTTATACTCAAGATGAAACAAACCTCGGATGCACTCAATATAACTCATAGCTCAATGAGCTCAGGTGCTTCACAAAATTTACAAGTTTGCAAGAACAATAAAGCCACCAACTGGGGTAGCCAGTTGGAAACGCAGCTGGTCTTAGCTACCCCAGACATCCAAGCAGTAGGATGCTGTGTCCAACTGGGAAGAAGACAGATAGGCATTCTATGCGTCTACCGTGCCCCTCTGGCAACTACTTGGGAAGATACAGAGCTTTTGAGGATAATGCAAGAAAACCTGGCGAGCTATCAGAAATTTCTCGTAATAGACGACTTCAACTTTCCGGGATAGCCTGTGCACATGGATGCGCGTTTGCAGGTTCTCGAGGTCAGAGGTTTCTGAAATGACTACGGGAAAGAACTCTCGCACAACATGCGACAGGTATAGAAGGCAAAAAAGACTCTCGATACTAGATCTAGTAGTCACAAAGTATGCCGCAGACATCGGTTGCATAAATACAGGTTAACTAGTAGAAAAGAGCGATCACGAAGTACTCCGGCTTAAGCTAGTAGTCAGACACTGAGAAAGGGTGCGCTTTAAGGACGAGTAATGGACGCGTAAATAGGCCGGAAATGGCAAGGGAGGCAGCAATCATCGCCTGGTACCTGGAGTCTTCGGAGGCCACTATACAAGACAGATGGAATCGGATAAAAACGGGACTACTAAGGCTGATGGACAAGAGGCAACTGCGTCGAAGAGGAAGTCCACCCTGGCGGTCAGTGCGGCGAGCAAGGCTCAAAGGAAAAAACGCACGGATTGGAAGCGCTTCGCTGCCTAACAAAGTCACATCAGGTACCTCCAGTACCTTGGAGCTCGAAATACAGTCATCAGCGTTCAAAAGAGTTACGAGATGAGATATGAGTTAGATCTGGCGTCGAATGGAAGAACGTGCCCCAAGGCATACTTTAACTTTATTCAATCAAAAGGAAGCATGAGAGTATCGGTGGGTAATGTACTACTTAGATCAGGAGAGCATGCAACTACACCTGATCAGAAATCTGAAGCTCTACTAATTTTCTTTAGCACCGTTTAATAGCGTTACACTTTCAGGAGAGTCTATGACTTCTCAAATACTGCAGATGGAACACCCTACGATAT
>UZAN01046107.1:8972-18975 GCA_900618425.1 Echinostoma caproni
GACCTTCCATCCCAAGCGCTTATTCGTCCCCGTTCCTTTGATCAACTAACTCCAATATGGTTGCGTTCTGTTGACAAAGTATTGAAAATCGGTTCTCTTAGCTCGGGTGAACTGAATACTATTTCGCCTGTTCGCCGAGCTTGGTAATTCGTTTACAAATGTTTCATCACCAGCCGAGGTGACATCATTAGTGTTTGTGAAGTAGCGTAATACTCCACGGTGAGTACTACTCAAGACCTCTGAGCTACATCTGCTGAATTGGGTGCAAAACTATTTCACTGACTGATTCCAGTTCACGTGTCCTAATGACATTAGGTCTTCCATTGTGAAATAGTTTTCACGCTTAAGAATGCCGATGGTGTAGTGGATGCTGATGCATACAACAGCATCATTTTCATCAACCCCTTTCAAATCAGTACTAAGTTCCATTCCTACATGGTCTTAAAATGTTATAGTTTATCAAACTGCTCATNATAGTTTATCAAACTGCTCATTCTTCGCCAAACCCATAGAACAGAATATAATCCATTCGTTAAAAAAAGAGATATTTTCAAAGTGAAAAGCGCAGGTACTGATTGTCAGAAAAATTATTTCCTGTGAAAATTAGTGTGAAAAATTATTGCTGCATAAAGAACATCCAGAAGTTATGTAGTATTACGGCGAAATTTCCTTTACGAGCGAGTGGTTGGCCAGCACATTGACCAATGTGAGGACACTGAGAATAATCCGCAGCCATTTTCCGGCAGATTTGCAAAAATATTCGACGGAAATGCACATAATTAGTATCTATAAGTTAGGTCAACTAGCTGATACATGGCGTCATGTTCGTATCACTCAAATGCCTATTATTATTTAAGGCTCTTTCCTTTTCTGTGGATCGCTGAGATAGTTCAATGCAAAGTGTACTACGTTATCACTTATCGCTTATATGCTAAGCGACATCACGATGCAGTCTTTTCTCCTGTACGTTCAAGCTTCAAGTGAAACCACCGTCACTTCAATTTGATTATTGAGCTATCGTCCATGTTGGAGCAACTACGATCAAATGTACTTTAACTGTAGTGCGCACGAAACAGTGCGTCACCCTTCATTCATATCGAGTGGAGTCCAGCTTGGTTGTCACACGCAAACAGCGTGGCTTCACCGACCCACCGATTCAATTTCCGTCACAGAGCTCGACAAGATGCACGACTGAGGTCTGCCTCATTTTAACACAGAAAGAGCGTGGGAAGACAGGTGATCAATCCGGGGGTAGAAAAAATGAGGTGTGCTGAACGGAAGCGGATTCAACCACAGCGATTCTTTCTCAGGTCGAAGTGATGATCTCTCAATTCCAAATTCTCAAATGAAAATTATAATTTCCCAAATCTAACTTAAAATGGTATAGTCATTGTCACTCTAGTTTCCAACCTGACTTGCTCATCATTTTTTCGGCCCTACTCCGAAAATCGGTAGCTACCTAACGCGGCCAGTCTTGGTGGTAGTGATTGCGCACTTCGACCCCTGTACATTCACTGGTCTATGTTTTGCACTAGCCAATAATAAATGTCGAGTTCCCCGTGTGGCCAGCATGCGTTCCGTATCATTGCCCTTGAACTCAGAATCTTGGGTAGAACACAGCCTCACCAAATATTGTACCGTTAAACATTTGTACACGTTTTTCGTGTAAAATATCATGTGACTCGTTTTTACCAAACTACACCCTCACTTAAGATTCATGTCGGGACTCATCTTTCAATCGGATGTGGTTTCCTAAAAAGGGAATTTTGAAATCCGACAGGATTCGAGCCTGCGACCTCATAACAAAAACAGCAACAACAATAATAACAATCACTGCAACCACCACCAACACCACGGTAACTTGTAAACAGACAGTCTTAAGTGTTCATAATGAAAAACATCTAGCGTATATCTTTCATGTACCAAGTGAAATTATTCGCGATCTAGCTGTTCTTTGTTACCACAACTCCCATCCTGCATATAGCTGCTCCAATCGGCTGCGGAACGGTGCCCTATGGATAGCAATTTGTGGCTCTCATTGGTCGAAATCGCTGAAGAGAAAAATGATCTAGCGTTGGCGTTGTACTACACCAGACGAGGTATGTTTGCACGCACCCTTTTTTGCTCTGTTTTTTTTTAAATTATTATTTACACCAATCTTTACAGATACGGTGCCAAAGATAACCATGAGTGAACGAAAAAATATAGGTACTAGGGCATCGTTTTGGAATGTACCTTTTAAGGTTGGAGTAATGGGTTCGTTATGTTGCACTTTATCGGCTTTACACGAGGTTCGACACCATGGATCAGATCATTATGTGCTGGTTTTTTCTGTATCTTATTCAGAAGGGTCTACGTTCTCATTTTTCTCAATCTCTGAAATCCCCTAACCGCGAATCTCGATAGTTGTTCATCTGGTTCCGTCGGTCGTGACGAGTGTACCGTTGTTGGCTTTTGGGGGTAATTTTTCACGAATGTCAAGAAACGCAATCGTGACTTCTTTTTCTTCCCCAATTAGTTTCCGATCGACTGTCTGTCTGATGGGTATTTCATCTTATTGTAGCATTTCTCACCGGATATATCCTGTGTATTTCATACCAATCCGGATCAATGCTATGTGTCAAACAGATCATGAAGTCAGCTGTTTTAGCGACACGAATAGAGAGATGAAGACAAACAGATTATTCAAATAGTTGTTCGGCAGATTTGAGGTTTGTATGTCGATTGTGAAAAGTTCAGTAGCCTCGGTGGGATTCGAACCCACGCATGGACGCCGATTTAGCTTTGTACGCGCATGCTCTACCAGCTGAGCTACGAAGCCACACCGATAGCACTGATCTTTTCGCGCGTATGCTCTACCAGCTGAGCTACGAGCTCCGCGTTCGAGTGTCTCTGTTTCGACTACCTCCGTGATCGGTAGAATTTCCGTCCTCCGGATCAACCACATACTAGTCCTTTGGGAGCCTTGTGTAGTTGAATATTCTATTTCAGAGGGCTTCGGTTAGCGATCCCCATTAGTAAACAACAGATCTTTGTAACAACATATTTCACTCATTCACCGCACTGAGGCGTGCAAACAACCATAACGAGGTAAAACAAGACTCCATGATGACCCCGACCTAGGGTAAATGAAAATCAAACTCGGGACCTCACAAGTACAACACCAACTTACGGGGCTTCTTCGCTTTTCATCTCAGTTTCACATGGTTCTGCGTACTATGAAATTCATTTCTTAATCGAATTAAATATCCTTTCCGCTTTTTTCCCACATACGGAATTGTTTTAAACGCGATATCCTTGTTCTTCGTACATGTTTCCTCCAATCCAGCATCTCGTCATACACCAGTTGATCTCGGTTGACTATGCCTATGAATATGTACATAAAAGGTGCAATGATTTGTGGACAAACGCATGTGAGCGAGCGAGCCAGCCAACCACCTTAGACACACACACACACACACAATCTCCACTGATCCCTTTTCGTTCTATCTTTCCTCATAGCGTTTCGTGGAGATAGACAAGACGCTTCTATTCGACAACGCCTGATCGATTATTTGGAACGTGCTGGGCATCGTCGTGAGGCACTGTTTCATCGCCTGTCTTCTCTGTCTCAGACACCGGAATCGACCGGGTCGGACCAATTTCGTGTTGCTCGAAATCTAGCCGATGTAAGTTGCCTAGACCAATCAATCAATCATTTAGCTACATGAGAAAAATAACAGTTCAGAATATCTTATCGCGACTGATTGTGATCTCCTCATGTGTGTTTTTCAGGAATTCTTCAAACTAATGGATCCGAACAGCGCTATACGGGCGTACGAGGCGGCTTTTGAAAAGTTTCCTAAATCCGGAACGGAATCAGGTCAGTCGTTTGAGGGTCTGTGCAAATTACTCGTTTCATTTGAACCATTAGAGCGGTATATGGTCGACGGGGGTGGGTGGTGAATACAAGTCATAAATTGTTCGAGCGTAGTTCTTTTCCAGTCCAGCTCAGTTTGTACAACCGAGAAACGTGCACTTTCATACTTCGACTTGGTCGATGTGTTTCAGCTTCCTATTTGGATAAAGGGGGTGAGGGATGTTTGAAATGTTCAAAGCTGTGTCCAGGGGAAAGTAGAACATTCATGATGACTAAGGTTGCAAAGAGATTGAGAGGATGCCGTAGTGCCACTGTTTACGACACTCATTTGTCATTCTGTCTCCAAGCCTCGATTGCAATGATTCCGAGATCCCCCTCCAAGTAGCCTAACGCAACCTATATGACCGAGTCNCGAGTCTGTTGGTCAGGGTTTTCATACCCTCATACCCTTTTTGCTTGACCACCTTGGACCGTTTCCCACCCATTGCCTGCCTCAGCAAACAGCACGCGCCATTGCAACCTGTTTTGTGACATTCATAACTGTGGTGATCCTAGCCTATGAGATACCGACAGCTACGGTGCGATTCGTTACAGTTTCTGGATAACGATCTACAGACCAATAGTACTAACCAGTCAGAAACCGTGCGGTTTAAACGGATGTTGTATGACTTCAAGAATGCAACCAGGCTATTGGCGAAGACCTGTTTAACCTATGACATTTATTTGTACATATTGTTTAATCCCATTGATTTTCTTCAATAAACCACCCACTGTTTCTGTGACGATTTCTCTGCGTCTTGGTGATGGGAGATTCCAGCATACGACAGCTGGTGCGATTCCTTAACTCGTTTGCGATTACGATTCGTGATTCGCCCGTAATCCGGTTATAACAATGCAGCATCGCGCAACGGAGCTGCCGACCATGGAGCAATTGAACATGCATACCAGTCCATCCGAGATCGAGGAATGGGCGGAGCGGTTCGACCTATGGTGCAGCACCCGAAGAGTTGAAGGCGACCGAGGCCTGAAAACTTGTGAAATATGGCGTCCAACAGGCAAAGCCAGCCACTCCTACCAATGAAGAATATCTGTTAACTATAATTAATAGTTAGTTGATCAAATGTTACAACTAATCGTCAAAGACCTGAATATTGTTCTCAGCGTATCAATAACTGAATCAGACATTTGTTCTGCTGAAAGAAGGAACAGTCATTTTTACAGAAATTGCGCGATTTCGGGTCCTCTGCTTTCCTGAGCATCTTCATCCAATTTTTCTGCTCTGCTGAAAGGAACGCGGATGTCTGAGTTGTAGTAATACATCTCTCGAATATATAATTTTCAAAGGTATTGTGGAATGACAGAATAGTAGTTCACAAAGCAGCGAGGAGGCGAGAGTCGCGGTGCAGTTAGTCGAAAGTATCGCCATTCATGTCTTATTCGTTGACTTGTCGCCGCGTCTATCATTAGTTCATTTTTCGAAACCAGTGAGTTTGTCGCTTGAGCTACAATTGTTTACACAATAGAACATCAGCAGTTTTAACAGGTACACAGAATGAGATTTTGGAAGTAAATCAGGTGTTCAATCATATTGCCTTGTTAATTCAATCATGCGGCTTGCAATCATCGCATGAGTGGACGTTTACCTACACTCCTGTATGCGCGTAGAGCGAACAGAGTCACCCTTCTGGCAGCTTTAGGTGACTTAGTCATTTTTGCATTGTTTTTTTTTTCAGATAAAAACAGCTTACTCTCCATACTTATGCAAGGTGAAAAGTACAAGGAGGCACTTAAGGTAAGTCTGTCTGATTTCCGACTTGATTTTCCGTACGCATTCTAGACATTTGTTGTTTTTGATCTGTTGGTTTGTGACCGAAGAGAAATATAAGGTTGTGAACACTCCGAATTCACGTTTGCCCTATTCATTCATGCTACTGATTTCGATTGTGAAACATATTCTCTGGATTTTCCAGCCCACGGTTGTAGATCTTATTCGGTTTTAATTTCGTTCAGTGTCACATTGGTGAATTGTTCAAACTGTCTGATTTCCCACTCCCCTCCCCTGCTCTCGCGTTTCATTTCAGTTCTTTATCACCTACTGTGAGGTCAATCTGATGACGTCTAATCGCAAACGTTTGGACCCCAATTCGATCACTGCGTCGTCGGATCAGATCCAGCAGTTTATCAGGTTGGTTTTTCATCCTTTCTGGTGGAATAATTGAGAGCGAAAGAGTGAAAGAGAGAAATTCGTACTGGTTGATCGTTCGTGTCCCCCTAGCATGTGTGCGCATTCGGGGAGCAATTTTTGTCGCAATTTTTGCGCTCGCATTCCAGGTGGTAAAACCGACTAGGTTGTAGAATGAGTTTATTTGGTTGTTCGCAATAGGAGCAGCTTCACGACCGAGCATTCACTGAACCGGTCGTTCGGGTGAATAAGTGAGCACTAAATTTTACTGAACACATATTCCCAAGTTCAAAATAAAAAAAGGAACGTTTGTCGCGCGAAAAGAAAACGCAACATGTCATCATCTTCAACAATATTCCGCCCCCATCCAGCGTCTCTTATAATCCCTCCAAGTGTTTTGAATGTCTCTTTACATTATCACGCTCTTCTTTCCCATCTGAACCGATATCGATTGGCTCTAGACCAGTATCCCGGGTAAGCTATATTAAATACCTGGGCGTTTTTATCGATATTGATCTTCATCGGACCTCTCACAGTCAACATATTGTCAGTACACTTGGGCGACTTTCTTTCTATATCCGTAAACTTCGTTAGTTTCCTATTCAACAATCAATTACCAAATTCGTGTATCAATGTGTTTTCCTCCATTTTACTTGATTGTTCACCTGTTTTTTTTTTCAAATCTCCTAAATAAAGATTTCAAACTCCTTCGACTTGGACTGACCATCATTAGCCGCGTCTCTTCAATCCCACTGAAGGTGTTGGTAAATAATCTGTTCGAATGGCATTTGAATGCATGTAAAACGTTTGCGCATAAGATTCTCATTGACCCTACACATCCGCTATATACAGATTCAACTTCCTTTTGTTCCCATCCGTTAACCAGATTCCAATATCGTTGTGTTCCCTTTCGAATAAACATATCGTAACTCTACGGTACCCTCATTAGCACGTGGTTTAGTTAACAAAGAACAGCTTTTCACAGACTTTGTTAGAAGTTTTGGGATTTAGCTTCCCCCCCTCTCTCTCCGATTTGAACACTTTTAACTGTAGTGTAGGGTTTATGCGTAACGAAGTTATAATTACAATTACAAATACTGTCATCCGGAGGCAAGGTTTGTTCATTTGGGCGAGAAAATTTCTTATCAACTGAGGTACAGTGACGAGATCGTGTGGTCCTGTCATCAAATTTGCACTGCATGGTCCTCGTACATACATACGGGATGCAAATGTGTCACACGAGGAGTACTGTTACTTTAAGATTCGTGGAATCAGTGGGGATGTAGCACAGTTGGTAGTGCGAGTTGTATATCCAGAGCCTACATAATTCACCCGGTTCGAATTCCCACCTCACTGCGGTTGTGAATATAATTCAGGGTGTTCACGCATCCCCCGTATCAAGACAACCAACTCACTATTGGTGATCGAATTGCGAATGAAATACATCATGCGAATATTCACTCTGCGTTGGGTTGATCTCTGCCATTGTTTCGACGTCCACCTATCCGAATCAGGTCTATTTTGCGCGTGCTATAACTGCCCCTGTTACTCGTCCTCTGTCTGTGCTCGTCACTATCCACACTTAACATCTCCTACTCACTGTCTTTCTCTATGTTACAGATGTACATACCCGCGCACATTATCCACCGAACTGNGTGCTTGTCCAACTTCATTTCACCAAAGCGATCACGGTAAGATCTGTTGGTTGTGTCGCACAAATCGGATGCATTTGTGATGACCATTTTTCACAAACCAGTTACCGACTTCGACGTTCCCCCGGTCTCATTACCTCACATTTTGTGTAGTTTCCGTTTCTGAAGCTCCACTTTCTGATAGGTCATTTTCTGTTCTCTGTGTTCCTCATGCCTTGTGTCCCTACATCTTGTTATTTCTAGTCGATTCCGCTTCAGTGCGAGTTTTTTCTTCCCTAAAGGACTGTCGGACTGGTTGGATAAACGATGTTATTTTTGTCTGTGTTCCAGAGTCCCGAAACCTTCGGATTTCATACCAGTCACTGCTCTTTCCTTTCATTCCCGTTTAGCCACACATACTGAAACAACTAACCAACGATTTGGCCGAGAAACACTACGACTGGATTTTGGATATCATCAAGGCGTATCGAAAAATTGGAATGAACTCTGTCGCGTTGCAATTGCTAACTCGACTGTCCACATTCGAATCAACCAAATCAGTGAGTAGTAGTAATCCGTGCACGTTTCTGTCTCATTCATGGTCTCTCGTGTTTCGAGCTGAGAGGCGATCATCATCATCATAATCATCATCATCAGCAGCAGCAGCATCATTCCGTACAGCGAAATACAGTTAAATGAACTTCACTGATCGCTGCCTAACTCGCAATGCATACAAGGTTAGTGGTAAAATTTAAGTTGGATTGGGATTGAATCTATTTTGATGGAGGGAGAAGGTGAGCCACTATGGTCAACACACAGAGTACGCAATCGAACTCTGCATACATACCACTTCAAGCATTCTGACCTGATAAGAAACGACAACAGGAACACCACTGCAATCGGTTCGCTACCATATCCTTCAGTTTCTCCAACCTGCCAGTTGTGGAGTCTTTCGGACCCCAACCTGGAAGGCGAGAGACACCTACTCTACCTAATGGCTCTGTGCATTTCTTCATGCCTCGTCTCCACGTCATCTGTTGACCTCCGCTTGGTTTCCTCCAAGCCGGATTAGCTACAGCGAATAAAGCGCGGTGAGGCAGACGATGGCTGAGCATACGCAATACGTGCCAGCGAAGCCTAGTAATCTGAATTCGGTATGCCATCAGGTTTGTACCTGATAGACTCCCAAACACACGACGGCTTACCTCCACGTTACTGACCCGTTCGCTCTATCCAACGTGGGCTAAACTGCGTAAACACCGATAATCGAAATCTTCCAGTCGACGGATATCTTCTATTCGCAAATTCAAGGTCTCCCAACCATAAAGCAAAACTGAACGAACGGTGGCACAATATACACGACCTTTCAATTTCAGTGAAACGTCGCGTCTACGCCAAAGGTGTTTCAAACCTGCGTACGCTGCTCGAGCCTTGGAAGTACAAGCAGTTATCTCTTTTGCTGCGCTACCGTCATTGGTCACGCAACTACCTAAGTAGAAAAAATAATCCACCATAACTAAATCCTGACCATTCAGTTTCGGAGCGGGAGTAAGAGAAACCCAGTCCTGCAGCATCACTTTGCACTTTGAAGGTGCAAAGCACATACGGAAAGTGGCTACTGCACTTGTTAGTCTATCAAGTGCGCTTTGCGCATCATCCACACATTCGACCAGACAGACGATGTCATCGGCGTATACCAAATCGCACAGCTTTTCTCCAGCTGTCCATTCAGTACCTACGTTTTGGAGTCCCCTTAGTGCGCTCTCCAGGATTTCATGTACGACGACATTGGACAGGAACGGCGAAAGAGGGCACCCTTGACGAACGCCGCTGCTGGTAACGAACAGCCTACTTGGTTCGTTGTATACCCTTACACGACCGGAGGTATGTGAGTACAGTGACCTCAGTAGGTTAACGTACTTCTGGGGCATTCCTTTTCGAAGAACGGAGCCCATCAGAGCTTCGCGGTCAACTGAGTCGAAGGCTCCTTTCAGGTCAAGAAACACTACGATCGTTAGCCGACGGTGGGTATGACGCAGCTCAACGAGCTGACACAACATAAAAATCTGATCAATACATCCACAACCAGGCCGGAATCCGACTTGCGGTTCACGGATGTTAGTCTCTCTTAAAGACGTTAGACGTTGAAGTATAACCGAAGCTAGCACTTTGGAGACGATCGGGATCAAACTGATCCCGCAGTGTTTTTCGCAATCGTTGCGGTAATTGACGGGGCTTCAGAATCTGCAAACCATTCCGTGGTAAATCACTTACAATGCTCTTTGGTAATGACCTTTGGCGAGCGACATCCAAGTTGCTTGAGGGACTATT
>UZAN01046109.1:0-11768 GCA_900618425.1 Echinostoma caproni
GATGATGATGATGATGATGATGATGATGATGATGATGATGATGGTCAGTCCACGTGGAAACAAATTAAAATCTTTCTTGAGGAGGTTGGGAAAACACACTGGTACACAAATTTGGAAACAACTGATTGTGGAATACGAAACTGATGAAGTTTATGAATATGAAAGAAAAGTCGTCCAAGCTTACTGACGATGTGTTGAATGTGAGAGGTCCAGTGAAGATTAGTATCAATAAAAACGCCCAGGTATTCAATACAGTTTACCCGGGATACTGGTTCCGAACCAATCGATACCGGTCCAGATGGGAAAGAAGAGCGTGTTAGTGTAAAGAGACATTTGAAACATTTGGAGGGCTTAAGAGATAGGCCGATGTGACGGAAAACCGTTGAACGTTATCCAAGTTGTCGGAAAATTTAGAAAGAACAGAAGAGTTAGAGATGGCCTGACACAAGACCACATCGTCAGTGTACTTGAAGAGAGAAGTAGGGGCGCAAGCAGACAAGTCACTAATATAGGTAGAAAATAAGTATGGGGGAAAGAACTGCACCTTGGAGTACTCCAGAGCTGTTCAACCACGGTTTGGTTTTCTCTCGACCGAACCTGATACACTGAGTTCTCGCGGAGAAGTAATCGGCAAGCCAAGCTAATAACTGTCTAGGACAACCAAAGGTCTCTAGTTTATGAAGANTGCATCCAGCGTGCCTCTGTTTGGTTTATAAGCAAATTGAAGAGGATCATATGGGACATCAATAGAGGACTGAATGCGCTTAAGAACAACACGTTCTGCTAGCTTAAGTCCAACAGAGGTTAAAGCAATAGGACGAAAGCGTTTGGTTAGAACGTTTGAAGTAGGGGATTTGGGAATG
The DNA here is from genome assembly GCA_900618425.1 of Echinostoma caproni. Classification (NCBI taxonomy): domain Eukaryota; kingdom Metazoa; phylum Platyhelminthes; class Trematoda; order Plagiorchiida; family Echinostomatidae; genus Echinostoma; species Echinostoma caproni. The sequence continues at coordinate 864 of UZAN01046109.1, forward strand.
GGATTAAGTGTTACTGGATTCAAACAGTCTGGTATAGAGCAGGTTTTTAAGGAATTGTTCAAAAATGATGTGAATATTTCACTGAGAGAATAGGCCCCATATTTCAGAAGAGAAGATGAAAGACCATCGGGAACAACACTGCTCGTGGTTTTCACGGTACGTAAAAGCTCAACAGTTTCTTCTTTCGAGACGGCCTCTACTTGAACGGTATCGTCCAGAGCAAACGAAGTGATCGCATCGCTTGATCGGTGGATAAATGCTGCATTAACACTGTTCAGATCCGTTGTACAATCCGGCGTTTTGGATTTGGTCCCACACAGCAATTTGATACCTTACCAAATTCGCTTACTGTTGTCACATTGCAAAAGCCGGGAGACGTACGAAGCAGAGAGGCGTTTTACTTCAGCTTTGATCAAGTTGGTGTTATACTTGACAGTCGCTGAGTCTCTAGATTTGTACGATCGTTCCTTCTGTCTTCTGAATTATTTCAGCAGTGGAGATGCTATTCTGCCGTTACAAACAAATAGAGTTTCGAAAGGGTAGCAAAGGTTAAACGTGTGGTTAAGTGTTTCAGTGAATAAGTTGACTGCATTGCGTAAAGAGGGCTAAGAAGAAAACCACGAAGAAACGACACCGATGGAACGCTTAAGAAAAAGGGNTTGGGGAGAGATTGCGAAGACAATTGGTGATTTGATTGTTTTTTTTGTGAGTGAATTGTGACGGGAGTAGACTGTGGGTCTTATGAGATTCAGTGCATGATCACTAGTGGAAATGGGTGCGGTGAGTTTTAGGGCAAAATGTTCTGGGTGATTAGTAATAACCTTGTCTAAAAACGAATCACCACTTGTGGGAGACAAGCAAATATCAGTTAAGCCAAAAGAAGTTATGGGATAGGTGAATGCATGATTAAAGTTACCAACAATGATGTGGAGACTATCGTCTATGAGGGAAACGAAAGACGGAATAAATGCATCAAAGAAAGATGAAAAGTGAGACGGGGTACAAAAGGGGAATATGTATAAGTTGGTAATGATTGTACGTCTGTATCGCAAAAATCTAGGGCAACATTGAATAGATAAGCGGTCGATGCCATCGGCGAAATAATCAAAAAGAATTTCAGACTTGCCGCTCCAGGTTGAGTTGATGTACGTGATCACTCCACCTCCTGTTTTCTTCTTACAGGGCTTTCTGTCCTTAAGAAAGCATTTAAAACCATTGATTCCAATTAGCGAGTCCTCGAAATTATGGTCAAGTCAGGGTTCTTAAATATAAACAACACACGTGTTACAGTGAATGCGTGAATCAAGGGTGCACGGTAGATCCTTCATCTTTGCGAAGAGCGATCGGATGTTCGTGCTGACCAATGAGGGCACAGTCATTTTCGATGGTGGTGTGCGACTAAGCGCTGCATGCCAGCCACCGCGCGTGCGTTTTTTCATTTTATTAGTGGTGACGATGATGACGACTCGGATGATGATCATGATGAAGCCAAAACACAGACTGAGAGAACAAGTTTGCTTTCACGGATTGACAATCTGGACAGTACATCACCATATTTATCACTGATTAGAGACGAAAATGTCTCCGGAAATTTAGGTTCACATCATAGATTGCAATCAGTGACTTTATCTTACGACCGGATGAGATTCACAAATATCTTACGTTTTTGTGTGCATTCATCTGATTATTCAGATCGCTCGATTTGTCCGGTGTGACGAGATGGGTCAAGGGGACTAAATTGTTTGCAGGCACACTGAAGGGGTTTGTAAACCAATTTCCACCGATTCTGCCGTGTCCGACAGTGCACATGCCTTAATAATCAATCGCAAATCTTGCACGGGAAATGGAATTCCTTAGTTACATTCAGAATGTGATTTGTTTAAGCTAACAGTGTTGAACCCTTGTACCGTTCAGTTCAGTTCAATTCAGTTCAGCATGCACAGAATAGTGTGCGAATCGGGCTAGCCGGCATCCAGTTCGTTGTGTCATCAGTTGATCCAGTAGCTTTCAGCACTGTGAGTCAATAGTGTTCTTTTGCTGAAAGGAGCTACTTGCGTTGATGGGCTGGCAGGTGACTAAATTGCTCCGGTGTTTGGCCACGTATGTTTGTGCTCATGAGTCCTTTCGGACAAATGTCTTGTCAAAACAGTTTTAGTTTAATATGCTAATTCGAAAAAGCCTGACGGTTTCAGTTTCGCTTGGTAGCATATATGGGGCTATAAGGAGAACAGCTCATATTTATTGATTGATTGATTGATTGATTGATTGATTGATTGATTGATTGATTGATTGATTGATTGGTTGGTTATTCAATATGGTTACTCATGAAAGAATCGACGGGGGAGTGAACCCTAAAAAAATAGGATTTTTATCATGAAAATTGGATGGTTTTTCAACTACTGGTTTCATCCAATCGTCTGGAGTAGGTGGTTCATTCATTCCTTCGGCTAATTCAGAGAAATTTTTCTATAAACTGATTCGGTCCAGTTGACCTATTGACCCAAACGACGATATGGTTTGCTAATCTGTTACTGTGTTATCGTTATCGTTTGATTCTAGACCCAAGCAACCATCCGATACGTGGGTGGTATAAACAAAGGATAAATAAAGCATAACTGGGATAGGGGAATGCACGAATGTTCATTCGACCGATTTCGAAAGAGTCTGAAGGGTGCTGAATCCCACAGGTTATCACAGCAAAAACACTCATCTATCTTGTTCGTTATGAACAATAAACGCAAATCGACCACTACAATATGTGGCAGAAAATCTAACAATTGCACACAATTGTTCAAGATTTTTCACACGAACGTCTTACAATCACTTAATTACTATACGCATTTTTAACATCAACCGTTCTGTTTGAATGTGCACCGGCTTGACTTTGTTTTGCAGAGCGCACAAAAGTCAACTGCTAAATGAAGAGGAATTCATCAAATAGATGTTTTTTGCCTAGGAGTACCTAAGTAACCGGATCATCTATCGAACGAAGACAACTCTGTTCACCCGACCCCCTAAATGATGTTAGTACACTTATCTAGTATTCACACTCAAAACTTTGTAGACGTAGCTTATATTGTCTCAAATAAACGTCGAAAAAGATCAATACTTTCACAAATATTTCCTCCGATGATTACAGTTAGGGCACAACGGCACTGTTGTCGAAAAATGTCACTTTATCAATATTCGTCATGCAAATTTAACTTCTCGGTCCTCACATACACACACGCATCATTCATCAACCTCATCCGGGAATATGCAACATAAACAACCTATCTCATCCGTTCATTCCAATGTGGTCACAAAATAAAAGTGATTTGATGTAGGACAATTGTCACCAGCTCTCGATTTCCCTGTGTAAATAAGAGTTCGAGCTCGAAACTAGGCTACATGATCAATAATTAGTAGCAGCATTTTGCACTGTCTATCTCGACCCACCCTATAACACCGACACCCGCAATTGCTGTGGAGCTATGTGTGTGCGCGTGTAGATTTGAATGCGGTTATTATTTGAATAGTCGTGAGCACCAACTGCGCACTCTGAACCGGAAAAGTGGAAGACAAGCTAAAGGAACAAAGAGAAACCTGATTCGTCATCATCATCATCATCATCATCATCATCATCATCATCATTACCATCGTACAGCGAGATACAGTGAAGCGAACTTCACTGATCGCTGCTAAGATCACAATGTACACAAATCAAGTGATAAAGCACAAGGTGGAAAGGGATGGGGCCTAATTGGAGGGAGGGAGAAGAAGATAAACCACTATGGTTAACACACACAGCGAACTCTGCATACACACCGTTTCAAGCATTCTGACCCGATAAGAAATGACAACAAGATCGCCATTGCTACTGGTTCGCTGCCACATCCTTCAAAGTCTCCAACCAACCAGTTGTGAAATCTTTCGGACCCCAACCTGGAAGGCGAGAGACATCTACTCCAACTAATGGCTCTGTGCATTTCTTCATGCCTCGTCTCCACGTTATCTATTGACCTCCACGTGGTTTTCTCCAGCCCGGATTAGCTACACCGAATAAAGCGCGGTGCGGCAGACGACAGCTAAGCATACGCAACACGTACCCTAGCCAGCGAAGCATAGTAATCTGAATTCGGTATGCTACTAGGTTTATAACTGACTGACTCCCAAGCACACGACAGCTTACCTCCACGTTACTAACTAGTTAGCTCCAGCCAACATGGGCTAAACTGGGTAAACACCAATAATCAAAAACTTCTAGTCGACGGATATCTTCTACTCACAAATTCAGGGCCTCACAACCATAAAACAGAACTGAACGAACGCTAGCACAGCATACACGACCTTTCAACTTCAGTGAAACGTCGCGTCTACGCCAAAGGTGTTTCAGCCCCGAATATGCTTCTGGATACTTGAAAATGAGGGCGGTTATCTCCTTTGCTGCACTACTGTCATTGGTTACGCCATCACCTAAGTAGGAAAAGTAATCCACCATAACTAAATTCTATCCATTTAGTTTCAGAGCGGGAGTAGACGAAACCCAGTCCTGCAGCATCACATTGCACTTTGAAGTTGAAAAGCACACACCGAATGTGGCTACTGTACTTGGTAATCTATCACGTGCGCTTTGCTCGTCCTCCATACAATCGAACAGACAGACGACGTCATCGGCGTACTCCAAATCGCACAGCTTTTCCCCGCTGCCCATTCAATACCTACGTTTTGAAGTCCACTTAGTGAGTTCTACGGTATTTCGTCTACGACGAAATTGAACAAGAACGGTGAAAGAGGGCGCCCTTGACGGACACCGCTGCTGGTAAAGAACGGCCTACTTAGATTGTTGTAAACCCTCACACCACCAGAGGTCAGTGAGTACAGTGACCCAGTAGGTTAACGTACTTCTGAGGCATTCCTTTTCAAAGGCAACCCATCAGGGCTTCGCGGTCAACTGAGTCGAAGGCTCCTTTCAGGTCAAGGAACACTGAGATCGTTGACCGATGGTGGGTGTGGAACAGCTCAAGGATCTGATGTAAACTAAAAATTACATCAATACATCTACGGCCAGGCTGGAATCCGGCTTGCTGTTCACAGATGTTGGTCTCTCTCAAAGGTGTCAGGCGTCGAAGTATAACCGAAGCTAGCACTTTGGTGACGATCGGTATCAAACTGATCCCGCGGCGGTTTTCACAGTCGTTGCAACATCCTTTCTTGAAAATGGGAACGATCAGTGATTCTCTCCAAGATGAAGGAATGTGTTTTTGCGTCCAAATGTTGACCTTTTTGCTGCACAATGCTCCAACTATTCATACATCTGTCCGCTCGAGAAGCACAAGACTCCCCGTTCACTTATATCGAAGCACCGCATCATCCGTAGACGAGAGACACTCGCTCTCTGATATTCAGGGGGTGAGGGAATTCCACGTTGAAAATCGGCCAGGCAGTTGATTCCGGTTTGGAGGAAAACCCGGAGTAAGATATGACAGGGTGAATTCTTTATTGAAAACCTGTCGTCTGTTTAGCCGGACAATGACACAGACAACTGGTGTATTGGATCTTTCAACGTGGGCGACACCCACAGACTAGCCTCTCGTACAAGCGCCCCAGAGTTCAAACCTTGATCGGGCCGATGGAATTGCACTACTGATGATCGCTAGTGGAAGGAAAAACCAGTGTCCAGATAGGATGAGGATTGTTTCTAAATGACCAATCAAAACGAATGATAGTGTCTCATCTTAGTCATCACTTGCCAAACAAACAGGTGGCTGATTTGTGCTGGTAGGCCAGAAGGTGGAAGGCATAGATTTCCGTTTGAAATGACAGTAACCTATTACAGTTTCGAATATGTGTACGGGAAAGGTGTCACCCATCCATTGATTACCCGACTACAGCTTCATTTTGCACGTGATCATTGTGTGGCTCTCATTCGTGATCTTTTCACGCCATTGTGTGCGTGAATCTGCTTGCCTGAATTTTATATTCTAACCAGTCTGTATGAGTCAGGAAAAAATGATTTCACAAAATCAATAAATAGGTAAATAGTGTATATTATTGTTTTACTCCCTTTTTTAAGCATACACGAATAGATTCAACCTTCAGGAAGGAGATTGTATAAAGGTTATGTGGGAATATCTAGAACTGGGGAAGGTGAACGGACTGTTGAGACCGTATTCGAACAGAATACCTCTGTGTCACCATTTTGATGACCTTGACCACTTGATCACCGTCGCCTCATTAATTCCAAATTATCGCAACTCTACGCTAATCAAAAACGAGAGCTTGCGCGCAATATAGCATTTTATGCTAAAGAACACAGGTGAAATGAAATTTGTGTGAACACATACAATCAGTCAGAGTTTCCATCTCATTTTCTGTGGTATAACGGTGTTCGTTGAGTGGTAATGTCGAGTCAAATCAAAGTTTTATTGTGGGAGAATACTTACAAGCGGTTACTTCGTATGTTCCATGGGGTTTCCACCCAACTGGATCGATTTACTTATCAGGAATTTTACAGTGTTTCACGGTTTTGTGTGCCACTTCGGGTGTCGAAATCTAAGACGTTAAAATGATTCATCCAATATCTGCTTGAAAGAATCAATTATGGGTTCAGAAACAACGTGAGATGACAGGGCATTCCCGATACTATAAGCTCTGAGGACATAGTAGTGACGACTTCCTTCTAATCGACAGTTTTGGACCACTAACTTGAATTAATGACCCTGAAGTGAAAGTCGGGTGACAAATTGAACAGTGAATGACATGGATAACCGGGATTCTGTAGTATCTGATATACAAAAATGACGCATTCTTGAAAATGATGAAACTTGGTGAAGTACAACCCTAATGATTCCGGCTTTTCTTCATAAGTATTGAAATACGGTCCCCTGAGCATCACGGTGACTACTCTTTACGGGCGTTCCAATACTTTGCTGTCCCGTTGAGGCTGTGGATTCCCCGCTTGAGTGGCGTACTCCTTATGGTGTCAGATATAGACTGATAACAAACAGCATAGGTTCAAATTTTCCGAAACCTCACTTTGAATTCGGACGAAGCCCTGGGCAGTCTGTAGAACAACTTAGGTCGGTGTGAACGAAGAAACTGAGATCCTTTGTATTAGAAGCACGTGGTAGTTGTTGATGGACCAGGAAGTACGTAAACGAGGTTTGATACAAAAGGTATACAATTGTATATTTTTATGCATTGAATTCATTTCCGTTGAACCGTTGCCAAGCAGCTCTAGGTGTTCTCTAAAGTGCCACCGAGTTATTAGGTTTTGTGACTGTCTTCTGTACTTTTGCATCGTCTGAAAACATTCCCGTTTGTAGCCTCAGAAGTTTTGCTGGATCGTTTATGTAAAGGTGTGGAACTCCTTGGGTCACGCTGATAGAATTAGATGGTGACTCAGAAACCCGAAGTTCCATGGCGCGTTGTCGGAGAAATTCTTCTATCAAACCGAGTACAAGTCCTCCAATCTTTAATTGTGTAGTTTAGTCAGATGTATTATGTGGTTTACCTGATCGAATTCCTTGGAAAAGTCGAGTTTAACTACGTCCACTGCATCACCGTAATATACTGCTTCTGTCTACTCTTCTCAGGCCAGAAGCTGGTTGGTAGTACATGATCGCCTGTGACGAAACCCATGTTGTACCGAGAACAAAACATTGTATTTTTTTCAATCGACTCGTCATATTGTCCAGAACAGTGAATTCTGTAATATTGGATAATACGGAGAGAACAGTGTCTGGGTCGTAGTTAACCACATCACTAGGGCAGCCGCCTTTGTATAGCGATGAAATTACTCCTTGCTTCCATGTTTGTGGGAGTACAGTATTGTCAAACGTTGGTTGGAATAGTTCACTTAATGTCTGAGCTGTTCTGGACCAGGTTGATAATATTTTTGTGTGATAAGTAAATTCTTCCTGAAGTTGACAATTTAGATGCACACACTCCACACCACTGTCATACTGTCCATCTTCCTACTTTACCCCCTCCCATTGATTCGTGCCTATGACTGTTCTCCATGTCATTTACACATACGTACGCACCATTAGCATGTTTGCTCGGCTTCGTTGCCCTCCATGTTGGTCTCACTTGTCTCATCGATCCGTGCCCATGATCAACTGACCTTGACACCTGTGTACACACACACATACATATACCAGCTTTCCGCACTGTTATATCACGGCGGATCCTGACGACTAAAAATCACACCCAATATATTTCGATTGGTTCCCTGTAGGTCACTTCCCAGCGTTGACTACCTACCATAGATTCAGGTGATCTTGTTTGGCATTGTTTGGTGTATTCGTTCAACTACCCCCGCGAGCGTGACTGCTTTCTCGCAGTTCTTGTTTGTCGAATTATTGGCCTCACGGATTCCGGTGTTGTTAAACCTGATAGTGCCCCAGTTTGATATTTGCATATTTTACACTATTGTAATTTGCATTTCAGTACCATTTTAGCAGAAGTAACCCATTTGTTGGGACACCGTCTTCTGGGTGGTGTTTGTGCGTCACTACGTGAATTGTTGTAGCCTGTGAAGTCAGTAGTATGGATGTTTGGTAGCCCTGGCGATGAATTCCTTTTCAAACACTGCAGTTTGGATGCTATGACTTCTAGGGAAAACGCATTTCTGATCACTTTTGGATGTGGTTTGTCCTTGAGTAACAGCGAGAGTCGTAGGTAGGCGCAGTGAAAACTTAAGCGTATTAAGGTTTAACATTTCAGCTGCCTCCTTGTTGTATCTGAGACACGTCCTGTCAATCTTAACGCTGGAACGCGAGAATTTTATGGAGGCATTGATGTGTTTGTACCATAGCTTTGGACTCTATATAAACTTACGTTTCAACATTTCTTGGTACATCAACTTGTCTTCCCGCACCAAACTGGTGCAGTGATTTTGCCGTAGGCAGTATGTATACCATACGCTGTTGCAACAATTGGTTATTTTCGTCAAAATAGCCTCATGGAGGTGCTGAGCTTGAACCCCGACACCACCGCCCACCTTTCCATTATCTGTATTTTCCAAGGCAGCCTTTGTATGACCGCGTCCCCCTTCCTGAAACTTTATTGTACATTCCTATAATAAAAAAAAAGAAAATCATTTATTTATTACTTTTGTCAATGATCGATGATGTACTCTTTGTGGCGAAGAAGATACTGTTATGCTATGACTTCATTTAGTGAAGTAGTGACAATTATCTAACAGTGCGAGTGAAATAAACGTTTTGTAGTCGAGAAAATTCAGCAACTAGTCCTGATAAAACAACTGCTCAAAAATGAGAAGGGGGACCCGATGCATTGAGCATTTTGGAGTTGATTGACTGTTTGTTTTGACCCAGATGAGTGACAAAACGAAACCATTTGAGGAACGGTGGCAATAAATGAATAAAATCGATAAACGGATGTTTCGAACCGGGAACGAGTGAACAAATGAAATGGAGTCTACGGGATTAGGCAAGCATCACGTGATGCAGATCAGCCGATTCGCCGCATGTAAGAGGAAAAGAAGAAATCGAAGATTGAAAACTCCCTAAAGTTCAAAATGTACTATAGTCGAACTTTGTTCACTCAGAATGTTGGAAAAAACGTAGGAATGAGTTGAGGTTTGGATTGCGTTATCAAATACGACAGCTGACGACCGTGCTTAGATAGACTCTGTTGACTATTGATTTTTCCTTATTCTTCTGCTTCTCTAATCTAAATAAAACAAATCTATGCACGGCGGATACCATTGAGTATAAGCTCCCATTTCTGGGGATTTTGTGCTCCAAAACAATGAAAGAAAAATTACTTTATCAGTCATGAAATCAAATTAAGCCCTGTGCTCGGAAGATAAATTTCAAGCTTTGTGTGCATAGACCGAGATGATTCACACACCACAATTTGATTCGTTAATTACGTTGTGTACAATGGTGGTATCCTGAATTCCTCTCTCTCTCTCGGAACTAAGAGACTCGAGTTTCGCTTTTATTAGAGCTCATCAGTAGTACGTATCCACCATCCGGGCTTAGAACTCCGGACCCATCGTATGGATGACGTTTGCGTTATCGCTGTACCACCAGGTCATACCATGTCTGAATCAAATTGCCAATTCATGTTTGTTCACGTGTAGTGTTCAGTGATTGTCATTCAGTTCATTTTGGCCTGACAGGAACGAAGAGAGACACAGATGACATACTGTTAACTCCAATTGAAAGCCTCCCACCAAGTCAGGACTTCCATGCAGCTTACGGGTTGACTTGCCACAAACCTACCAAGCTCGAACGATTATTCGCATTTAACTTTTTTAATATTTATCATTTTTACTTTCTTTTATCGAGTACACGAAGATACAATATTCAGGAAGGGGAAGATGGCAAATCAAAGGGCTGCTATAGAACACACATAATGGGGAAAGACAAGTGATGGTACTGGGATCATAACACACGTCCTCCGAGGTGTTAATTGGTGACATTAACATCGGGCCACCACTCTCAGTTGCTTGTGAGTAGTGGTGCGGTATAATTGGTATTGATTGATACGAACTTGATATGAACTGGTTGGCACAGTGGTAACATACACGCCTTCCATGCGATGAGCCCGGAGTTCAAATCCCGGAAGGGACGGTGGATACTCACTATTGATAAGCTCTAATAAGAGCGAAACTGGAGTCCATAGTGCTTCCGAATGTATGTTTGAATCGAAAAACTGAGGATTGTGCATCAATGGGAAGTTCCAAGGACAGTCAGTTCAAATCAATCAATACCAATTATCGTACACCACTACTCAGGAGCAACTATGAGTCAAATTTGGATGATCGGATTATTGTTACCTCGTGTTGATAAATTCTCTTCAATTTATTGATATTATTTATCATCCGAGATCAGTCGTGTTTGTTTCCTTTTCAGAAAAACATTTAGGCCAATGTCAACAGGTAGAGGC
>UZAN01046109.1:18152-30198 GCA_900618425.1 Echinostoma caproni
ACAATAACCTTGTTTGCAACACCGGGTAACCACTGGATAGACAGCTCTTTCAGAGCCAACCCAATGAAGAATCAATGCTATGATTTGATGTTTTGTAAGTGGGTTAGATGCTACTAACCGCAACAAAACATCGAATTATAGCATTGATTTTTCATTGGACTGGCTCTGAACTATCCAGTGGTTACCCGGTGTTGCAAACAAGGTTATTGTGACGAAAATACACTTCTTGGTTACAAGTATATGAATAAACCGGATACGCATGCCTGATGAGCGGCAAGAACCGAGAAGCAGGTCGTGTGCTTCCAGGGAAATTTTGTCTAGTCATTCGCATACTACTGATCATGTATATATGTATATATATATTCAATTTGACCGAGTATGAGTTTCGTGTCTAGTACACTCACGTATGCACATCCAGGAAGATACCAAACAGTACTTCAAACTTTCCTCTATTTCTATCACACTGGCTTTATTTTCTCTTTTTCGTTTTTACTTCCATTTATTGAATATACAAAGATACAGCTTTCAGAAAGGGGGAAGCGGCCAATCAAAGGGCTGCCATACAATACACAAATTGGGAAAGTTAGACGGTGGTAGTGGGATTCGAACACTCGTCCTGCGGGGTGATAATTGGTGACGTTACCACCGGGCCACCACCGCTGATGCAATGCTGAAGAACACACAGCGCAATATTGTCGATCTGCTCAACCTTTTGTACCCCACCTTAGCAAAATAGACAAAGAATCACAATCGAATATGTAGAGTCCAACTGGTACAGCAAAATGTCTAGAGCTATCTGGAACTGTGTACTAGTTGAGGCAATCTATCCACGTACAGAGTGGATGGTGCTTAGTTTTAGTCTCAATCACTTTCGACCTGCGTACGACTTCCAACCGTAGAGCTAATGTATTGATTGTAGTAATGGTAGTAGTAATACGCACTGAACTCGAACTACGAACCACGCAATAAGGGTCACGGAATATGAATCACGGATTAGCAATCACGGACTGGATCACGTAAGCACTGGACCGCATTGGCACTAGCAAGCAATATCCCACGTAACTCAGACGCNCGAGGAAAAGGTCACATGAGTAGTAGTTCATTTATTGGGAGAAATAAAGGGGATTAAATGGTGAGTACAAAGTAAGTTCATTGGTTGTCTCAGCTTCTACCAAACGCGTTCCAGTACTGATTCTGTTTGGGTCGAACGGTCTCTGATTGGCTGGTACGATCGTATGTAAGAAGAAGCAGTGACACGTATGCGCTTTTTTGATCTCACCCGTAAAGTTTGATTGATCGCAGTTTTCCAAAAATTGTAACACGTCGCTTCATCTCGTAGGTCCGTGTCATAACAGCTACTTTCCAAATTCCAGAATCATAATTCAGATTGTCGACCGGCTTGGTGAAACTTTACGCGACTTTGGCTGACTTGAATCAGAGCCAAACACGCTTGCTCACGGATGAGATCACGATGAATGTTTTTTAACCTTCAATTGTTGCATGTGGAACCTGTGCGCAATGACTCCGCATGCGCTGAACGCGATCACCGATTCAATCTTGTATTCGAACAACCCTTCCCAGTCCATGCCGTTTGGTGGTCGAATATAGCATTGAGTTGTTCTCACATGAACCTTAGTATGTTGTGTGGTGATCCGGGCCTACGAGATGACGCTTACCCTGGAGCGACAGCTTACAGCTTTAGGACAACTGCGATCACCCAAAATTCACGGGTGACAACAATGCGCGTACATGCCACTGCTTCTGATTGCATACGATAGGTAGATCGTGCCAGCNCGTGCCAGCCAATCAGAGACCGTACGGCTCCGACAGAAGCAGAATGACGCCAGGAATACTGAAACGCGATTGGTAGAATCCCAGATAATCAATGAGCCTACTTTGTACATCCTATTAAACCTTCTTTATTTCTTCCAATGAACAAACTACCATTCCTGTGACCTTTTTTTCGCATCTTGGTTTCGTTGAATACTGCCTTACTAGTGCCAATGCGCACCAGTGCTTAAGTGATTCAGTTTGTGATTGCTAATCCGCGATTCCTATTCCGTGATCCGTATTGCGTGGTTCGTATTCCCAGTTCAGTGCGTAACACTACTATCATTACTATATCCATTACAGCTGACTTATCTGAATCGGTGATACTGTCAATGCGTAGCGGTTAGGGAGTATTAAATTTGGATGAACTGGATTTTGTGTACACTAATCGACTGTGAAACAGTTTATACAAATGATTGAAATCTAACAGTCTGATGTGTATAATATAAGACGTGAGTAATCACTGTCAAGGTTAATACCACCGCAAACATCCAAACAAAAGCAAGCTGACATAATCATGTTCAGCAGAGAATCATATCTACAACCAGCGTGCACAATCAAAGAACAATCTCTCTTTTTAATTTCATTGCTGTTGCTAAGTCATGTAGACGGTAGCTGACGATATTGCCCACTCTCCAGCTGGGCAAGTAAGCTCGTTTTCACTTAATCGCAACGGAAGAAATGGAGTGATAGTTCCGTTGATTCTGAACTGGCTCCGATCGAGCGCGTGAATGTGTGTGTGTGTGTGTGTGAAACCGATCACAATGGGTCGACGGAGGTGAGGTGCTCTCATAAATTTCTTCTGGTCACCCACACACAAGGGGTAATTGGAAGTCCAAATACATGCCCCTTCCACGGGGTCTAAGACGTGACGGTTCAATATCCCTAACTGCAACTATTTCTTATTTATTTATTTTCATACATGTCTGAATGCAGACTGTGCCAAACAAATCATGGTACAATAATCCTTATGAAAAAGACGTTCCATAATTTGCATGTGGGCGGAATACTGCCAGGTTGCCCAGGTCAAAGCAGGTAAATTTTCTTGAGGAATCCACAACCGGAACCTTTGGCTAGCCAAAGCCTAACCCACAAGGCAGCGGGGACGCTGTACGAAAACCGCAATCCATTGGGAGTCGGTGTCCAGTTCATCGGATCATACGCCCTTCGGATGGGTTCAAACGTCCGAGGTGCCCAATACACCTTGATGCCCAATCGAGCCGGTGACCACTTTGGTGGGAAATACCTCTGCCACGAGAAAGCAGTGAGCAGGAAATTCTTCGGCAGAGGCTATTCGAAACGCTTGGTCTTATGGGAGAATTTCGCGAGGTGCAAGGGGAGGGTTAGTTGGTCGCAACCCGAAACACCCATCCCCGACCATACTAAGGATCTTGGAGATTGTGACTATAGAAATTCGTCAATGGGTGGAAACGCGTTTGCAAAATCCACGAGTAATTTGACTCAACAAGGTGACCAAAAACACTCCGCACTCACGATTGTTCGAGTGTTCGTTCAACCAGGTCGAGTGATATTCATGAACGCGAACGGGTAAGCGACCCGCGTTAGTGAAGAATGTAACCATATGGTAATGCAGGAACAGATGATAAGTATAGATACAAGTATATAAGAATACATACAATGTCCACGGTAACCCGTTTTCACTCAAGCGCTCGGATCTAACCAACCAAACGAGTTATCAACCAAGTAACCAAGCCTCGATCCAGGCACGTAGGTGAATTTCAAAGAAATCGTGCTCCCATCTTACTATAGCCTTGACCCTACACCCAGCTTCCCGCTCACAGCATACGCACAGAGAGAGAGACATGCATAAGCGCATCTCATCAACAGATCAAACGTCAGAACCAGCTCGCACATCGCACAACACATTAGCGTCAGTCCACTATCAGGGAGACTCGTCGGAACGGTTTTCGATTGGACAGATGCTCCGAGGCCATGGAGAAGTGAACGATCAATCATCAAATCGGACCCTGTTGCTGGGCGAACACAGCTCCGTCAATACTCTCAGCAATGGTGTGGCTGAGTTCGTTCGAAACCACGCTGTCTCTCTCTCCTTTTGTGTTATACTATTTTTCCTGGTTGTGAAGTGTGGAATTTTTCAGTTATTGTTTTTATCTCTGCATTCTATTTGAACGGCAAACAAGCATCTGCATAAGTGTTTCTTAACGGCTGTTGTCTCGATCGGTAGTGGTGGCATTTACGGTCGATTCGCTGTGAGCTTAAAATGTCCGGTAGCATTCAAACGATCTATAGACCCACGACGTTACGCGCTGAAAAGTCTAAACATCGTCATTTAGACTTCGGAATCCCGCGGATTAACTGTGATTCACACTCTTTCCTGTCATTCTCAACAGAACTCAAACTAAAAGGATTACTTATTGACTTCCAACAGATACTCTCATACCGTTTATCAGTTTAACTAAAAAGTGGCTTTGAAAGATCACGTGAGTTGTACTTTTCACTTATTTAGTTGAATGAATAATCATACAGGTAGTCAACGAAATGTGGTAGACAGTAATAAATCCGTTCTGTTATGAAAACTAAAATAAACGTGTGATTTTAATTTGATTGAGAACCGGGTGATTTTTGCTGAACAGAAAACGTTTTGAAAATACCTCGCCTCTGACACGATGAAGGTTAGCGCGATTTCTTTCCCCGTTCACATTTAAATGTACCTGACGCACCGAAATTCAAAAGTTCTAGGCTTCACAGAAGCGATAAAGTATTTCATGGATTGAGCACAGCGGAGTTGAATGTAACACGCACCATGTCCAATGATATTCCTTCACGGAGAAACATCGTTTTCGGGTCGGGATCTGTAGTGTCCTACGAGATGGTGCACACCACAGAGCGACATGTTACACTTTTTGGACAACTGTAACGAATCAAGCTTCGCAGGTGACATCAGCAATGTGCATACATGTCAAAGCTTCTGAACTACAGACCGTAGGTCGATTATACCAGCCAATCAGAAACCGTGCGGGCCGGACAGAATCTGAACAATGCCAGAAATACTAGAACGCGATTGACAGAGGTCTGGATGACCAATAAGCTTGTTTTGTGCGTAATAATTCAATCCCCCTGATTTCCTTCAATAAACGAATCACTACTCCTGTGGCTTTTTTTCGCGTCTCGGTTACGTGGGATGCAATCATGCTAGTGCCAGTGTGATCCAGTGCTTACGTCCATGATTTCCAATACGTGATTCGTATTCCGTGTTCAGTGCTTACTACAATTACCACAAGGATTGTTTTATCTTTTACCAGAGACGCTATGGTGCTTTAATATTGACCAGTGGTTTCTTGGATTGAGAGGGAGTTATTTGTGCACACTATGCTGCCACTCACCTCACCGTCGGATTCCAAACGGGTAGCGTAATACGGGCACGAATTTTAAACTTTAAGAACCCTCTTCATAAAACGTAATGGTTTGCGGGTCATTATGTTTTAAAGATTATCGTTGGATTGCACGTTTGTACTGTATTCCACTCGTGTTATCTATCGTGTTCCAGGTTCTTTCTCTCGTATCCACGACACACGCACTGCCCTGACTGAGTGCAAATTTTAATTATTTGCATCTATTGTGAGTTTGTGGCCATGTAATGAATTCTTGCTATTGATTATGATGACAATCATGACTCTCATGAAGACTCGGATGATGATGATGATTCGGATGATGACCTGGATGGTGATATTAATAATAATAATAATAAGCGCCAGATTAGTCCGATTACTTGAGTTTTCATCAGAATGGTGTGACCGGAACAGAAGTTATGCTATTGTTCGTATCGTTTTTTCTCTTACTTTTAGTGTACGATTACAAAAGATTCGTCCGGACGAACATAATTGAGTGATCCAATAACTCAATAGTTAATTCCGATCAGCCAGCCGTTAATGCGAGTGTGTGAATATCGATTCATTTCCTAACCCGTTTCGAGACAAACGATGAACAAAAGAAATAACGCCGTCAACCACGCATTCTTTTGTCGAGCGCATCGGTACACTTCTAACGGGTTGACAAATAAGCGTTTCTGATATTTTCTTTCAACTAAATTGTTCTTGTGGAAGTTTGCGCGGGACACTAAAGAAAGCTTATCGATCCCGAATTTCATTCTATTATTTCTTCCACCCTAGCGAACCTTATCAATCGTGTCCTACCCTCCCCCACTCCTCATCTCCTCCCTTACTCACAGTCCCATCCACGCTGATCACGATAGGATTCGTTTCATTGCCTATTAACGACCATTCAACTCTTATGCAGATACGAATTGCATGCCTCAGTGTTGTGCAAATATAGCTTATCACTGAATGCATATCATGAATTGAGTGATACTGACTGTGTCGCTTTAGAACAAAACCAGTCAGTTAGTTATTAACGCCCACAAGTTTGGCGGTTGTTGTATGCTGTCTGATCGGTAATTAATTTCAAGAAACGTGAATGCGGGACCCTTGAATATGCACCCACATTTTAAGCGTTCTATTTTTAAATTCTAGCAAAATCGTGATACGCGAGAACAGCAGGACAAACGGATTGGGAATAAACCCGTTCTCCCGTTCATCAGCTACGTATTTGTGAAGTTACTCTTCACAAATATCAAACCAGATGATTTCTGTGATAATCCGCAATGTGTGCTCCTATCGTCCAACATAAAACACTTTGGTTTATCCACTGTACCAGGTTGGAATCGGTCCATCAAAGATTTATTTTCATGAAATCCTCAAAACTTTTGGGCCAACTTAAACTTCTGGTTTTACACTCGAAATGCCGACCAAATGAAGAGCCACAGACTGTAACCAAAATATTTTCGTCAAATTCTGCTCCTCACTTTTAGAATACGATTGGTTCAGTTTAGTTATGGTTATCGTTTTCCAAACCCACATCAGTTCAGTTCCAGGACACGTTAATGGTAGTATTCCAGCGAGTCCAGTGTTTTTGCAGTGGTGGGCTTTAGCGATCCTCTGATGGCTATTCCTCAATGTTTCCATCAAAAAATTCAGGAGAGTTAGGGGTTGACCTTCTACTCCTGTGTCACAATCCAGTCACACCTAATGGGCCAGGCTCTGACACCCGAGTGGACCATTCCGTAGTCCCCCTAGCCAATATAGAGTGAAGTCTTAATGGCAGACATAGTAATCTAGAACGTTGGGGNGAAAACGCTTACAGAACCAAACACTAGCAATATAACAATAATAATAATAATAAGTAAGAAAATAAAAGGTTTGAGAAAGAAGAGTTAGGAGGGAGAAAATTAGGGTAATCTGTGTGGGTAAAAATGAAGATGCAAGACCACCTTATTTGCTGGAACTTGTTCAGGCGGTTTCTTCGTTGTAAAGACTTGCCCACATTAAGTCCAGTCGGGCTTTTTAACCTTTTGCTGACTTAGATTTCACCACCTCATTGAACAGTCTATTCCAACCATTCACCACCGTTATGGTGACAGGGGGCCACCTTACTCCGGTCTTTACTCTGATCCTAGCAAATTATCGGTCATCCCTCCCAAATATCGTATTCTTACTGACATTTAAAGGTGGTCTCCCTCCTTCGTTATGGTAATCCCTCAGGATTTTAAAACCAGCACTTGCATCCCCAATTTTTCTTATCCTTTCCAACGAGAACAGATCCGACCTTTCCAACGTAGTCTCATACCTCAAGTATCTCAATTCTGAGAATCACCTTGTGAACCGTCGTTACATTTTCTCAATAATTATATCTAACTACCTATGATCTTCAAGCCGGAACGTAGTAACTGGGATGAGGAAACACGGACACCTTGGATAGGGGTACTACACCCTCGAGCTTCATTGAGCTCACACTGTTCTTTTCAATTGGTAGAGAGTTCTGCCATCCGGGTTGTTTGTATACACTCTGCACTAGGTTGAAAACCAACCTGAACCCTAATTCTCTGACCTCATTGACAGCCTCAAGGCCTCCCACAATAGGTGATTATGGTGATTCTCAGGCGTTTTCGCATATTGAACTGTAAGTCTCATACTAGGGACCATTTGTAGATTTTGTTCAACTTCCTATGGTGGGCCTCAGCGTTAGGACTTCCCATTGTCAACACACATACGACAGAGTTTCCCCGACCCCTCAACCAAGACGCTAATATGCAGTAGGAACAGGAGTAGATCCAACACCAAGCGTTCTTGAACCTCACTGTGAAACTACCCTTCGCGAGACACAACTTTTAAAAGTCTACGTAGCAGACTTTCACTCTATGTCCCCGATCAATTCTATGCGTCACGTCGTCAAGGAAATACGGCAGGTTGATGAGGTAGGAACACCCGTCATAAAACCGCACTGGTGTGCGGGGTAGCAGGTTACTTTCTTCAAGATGTCGGACAATTTTGTTCCCAACTGTGCACTCTATGATGTTCAATGCTAGAGAGGTCCGGTTGACAGGTGTGTAGTTGGTACATCTCCAACTATGTGCATCAGATTAACATTTAACGCAAACCAATGATGGGAACAGGTACGTCGGAAGGATAGACCCCACTTGAGAGAGGTCAATAATTTTCAGATGGTTCTGTGGATACCGATTTTCAAACGGAACACATGTTATCCTGAACCCAGTCGACTGCTTGCAGATTTTCTGACATTAGTGTCGGGACACAACAGGTGTTCAAATTCCTCCGAGCCACTCAATAAAGGAAGTCTGTAGAGTGCCATATACCATCCAGCTACTCGTTGAGATCGGCTATTAACTCTACCCAAGGGTGCCAAATATTGTAGCTACTGAAAACAAACTTGAACACAATAATTGATGTGGTCGTATAACGATAAGTAGCATCATCAGCTCGATCCGGAGGTCGCATGTACGGGACCTACAACCGTTGCTTGAATTCCTCGTCTCTTCGTGTCCCCTCTTAGTTTGTCTTGAAAACTGGCCGAACAATTATGTTTCTTAGAATAAGCTACGAAAATTACGGATGAACTCAACAGACTACATCCAAATATACACTTCACAACGGAATATGAATCTAACAACACACTCAATTTCCTTGACATTACTATGACCAGAAGAGAAAACGGAACGATCGCTCGATCCGTTTATCGAAAGGAAACGTGGACAGACCAATATTTACACTTCGAGAGCTTTATGCCCCTGGAGTATAAACGTGGTCTTGTTCGGACCTTATTTGAAAGAACGAGGCGAATCTGCACGGAAGACAGAATTGCGGAAGAACCGATTGCGTCAGTTCACAAATTGCGGGTCACATTAGACCTTCAAGTCAAAGGTGATGACGTAAGCCGCCTGCTCTACAAACGACTGAGGTCAGCAATCGCTCTAACCTACTACGCAGCCGACACCCAAATCGTCTACCGAACAACCAGGATACCCAAACCCCCGGCAAAAGAACGTCTGCCTCTGTACGCCAACTCTAATCTAATCTACCAAATCCAATGCGGTTGCGGAGCAACCTACGTGGGCTGAACAGAGCGACAGTTACGCATTCGGGTGGTGGAACATATTCCGAATTAGGTGCAAAGTCAGCTGACCCAATTGAGGTCAAGTCCGCTGCATAGAAACGACGGTCGAAACTACAAGACCCCGACCTCAGAAATTGCTCGACATCTGCTGATGATGCAACACCAAGTCGACCGAGGCACAGCGTTTCGAATTGTTTACAAGTCACAAGTTGCAAGATTGCTAAGGTTTGCCGAAGCGATTGCGATTAATCGATGGAAGCCCCCCCCCTGNTTCATGTTAGTCTCTCCCTACCCTGGTGATATTGGTCCTTTTACCCCTCCCCCTTTTATGTTTTATCTGTTTTTTATGTATTTTGTTTTACTTTGTTGTCATGCTAAAGCCCTATATAAACACTGTATTTTCTGCAGTATGCACCACGTTGAGATGCAGCGAAATCGTCCTGGACATAAATCGTGCAGTATTGCCATATTGAAATTAATCTCGACAAAGGCTTGTTTCAATTATGTATCTAATGAAATTAAGTGAAGGAGAAAAGAAAAAGATGTGGCGAATTCGAATTTTTCGTGATTTTTGCTGCATCATGTGTTATTACTGATTTCATTCCTTCTGTGGTCGGACAGACCGGATTGCTGTGTCTGGATTACGTAACCCCGAATCTGCGCGACGCGAGGACTGGACCGTTTGCTAAAGTTGCGTCACAAACCTGCTGTGGAACTGACAAAGATATGACTTTGCCGAAAATGTATTAGTTCTCGAAATTACTTTAGAAAGAGATCTGAGAACTGAGGTTGCACTATCAAATTGCACACAGAGTTCCCAATTAGATAAAATCATCTAGACACAGCAGCGTTTCGCTATTCTTCCAATGTGAACACAATTTATTTTTCTATTTAAATATTCAAACTTCTCACGAATGACTATTTCAAGAACGATAACCTGAACGGTAGCAATAGTGACAAGCTCGCTGTACTAATCTCATAACACAGCACCCATTCCGAACTGTACAACGGAACCTATTCACCGTATTTTCCGTATCTTCGTCACAATACCGTTTGGTTTGAACTACAAGATTCCACAAAAAAGTGAACACAATTTCAAGAAAACCTGAGTTGAAAAACCCTTTGGACCAATAAAAGACCTTTCGGCAACCTCGACTCAAAATGCTACTTGGGTTCGTGTAAACAAGGTGGAATTTCCGCACGCGTTCCTTTCAGCACCCATTAGAAAACCAAGTTCAAAGCAGAAACCTAAAAGGCCATAGAACAACTCAGGATGATGTCCGAACTGAAATTCCTCAAACACGACAACAGATCTGGATTAGTCATCATGACTAAAGAGAACTATAAGGAAAAGAATGAACCAAATACTCGAATTGTTGTTTGACAGATGCAAGTCTGAAATTGTGAAAAGCTCAGCAGCCTCTGTGCGAGTCGAACCCACTCACTCATGGACGCAGCGTACGCTTTTTGACAACGCATGCTCTACCAGATGAGCTACAAGGTTAAACTGATAGCACTGACCTTTTCACATTTGAATCAACCATCCAACTTACAGAGGCATATGGCATCCACCAGGTGGTATCTACGCTGACCTCCACGACGGGTTTTCTTTAGAAGCCCCGGAGTCCATCGAATGAACTTCTGAGGCAAGGCTATTTGTTCGAATTGTTGTTTGGCAGCCTATCGTCCGATGAGAGTAAATTCAAAGTGGACAACAAGCCTGAAGGCAACAACCTCAAAAATATTGGTCATCGGAAAGCTTCAGTTTCTGCTATCACAAAAGAGGCTCAATAAAAAATATGTGAAATCAATGGAGAACAGAGACCCAACCCCCCCCCCCCCCCCCAAAAAAAAGAATGCTAGGTTCAATCAGGATCCACAAAACTGATTCTCCACTCAGAACAACTTTGTGCATGAAGGATTCACCACATCAAAAGGTGTCTCGATAGTCGATCGAGGGATTGGAACACATTCGTCAAGTTATGACTTCTCATTTTGGTAAAGACTCATTTGAACTTGCTCAATTTATCAAATAATTTTAATTTATCCTCTCGTAGGTTGTTTTCCGTTCATGTTGATCCGACTTTTACAAACGTCCCTCATCATAAAACAATAAAGCATTTTGTGTGATTATACCTCTTCGATGAATACTCACCCTCCTGTTTCTCATGATTAGTTAATGGATCTTGTCATTGTTTACACTGACCGAGTGCATTTTGAATTTAAAACAACGGCGCTTAATCAAATCGATAGTGTTCCCAAGAGAAGTCCCCTGGGTGGCCATTTTTTCCTCGAAAGACGATTACAGGATAATATTTCAATGGCTGTTTTGTACAAATATTATGTCGATGATATTTTTACTCTTATTGATCCTAATCATTTTAATACCGTTAAATACTATTCTTCACAATCTCTATGTTTCCTTTGAGGAGGACGAGAACGATGGTTATTTACGTTTTTCATATATGGAAATCAGGTGATCAGACGGGACCTGACAATGACTTGTAAGACCATATCTGGCGCGCCCTTCGATTGGCTGCGCTACACTCTCGTCACGTTGGAATTTATCGTTTAACTCATCGATACGACGGTGCTAATCATGACCAGAATCTACAAATATTCTCGTCAGGACATGCTACGATTAAAAACTGTATTCTGTGCTACCCACTGATTATTTGCTTGGTGAGAGTCATGAAAGCCCTTTGACCAAAAAACGCCGACGGGCCGGATGGCAGACTGCACTTACTCGCACACCTCCTGCCAAGAT
>UZAN01046110.1:10605-27186 GCA_900618425.1 Echinostoma caproni
ATGGGTGCGAGGCTTGGCCCAGTGGTCCCAGATTTTAGTGGTTTTCATGGTTTCTTCTGTTCCTGCATCCCGGTGGTCCGGGTACGGACAAGGCTCCACTGCGACGGTTGTTGGATAATTAGATTGAGTCCTGTTTGTACAAGAAGGTTACCTGAAACGAGGTTAGAGCAGGAGAGAAGAGTGCAGTATCTGCATGCAGTGCAAAAATTGTAAAGTTCAAGAAAAAAATACGGACCATGAAAAAAATCATGGGACGGGGAGATCTTCCGTTCGGGAATCAGACCAAGATACAGGTCTAGATTCCTTTTGAAAACGGATTTTGTGGGGGCAATGAACACTTCTTGTGGGAGGCTATTCCAAAGAGGAATGACCCTGTGGGTGAAAGAGCACTACTGGACTAATGTACGGGTACGCGGTTTGAAGAGTTTCATGCTATGCCCACGAAGATTATAGGAAGTTAAGAACACGGAATGCGGATCTACTGGCTTTTTGTTGGTGGTGGAAGAACGAGAGTGATCTGGTCAGTCAGAAACCAAGAACCTTATTGTGTTTTACACTCTCCATGGTCGTGAAAGAGCTAGCTCTGAAGCTCTGTACAGGGACCCTATCAAAAGACATTAACGCATTTGTCGTCGTTTATTGGAAGGTTCCAGACCATAGAACAGTCTATGAGTGCATTCATTGATGATTAAAAGGCCAGAGGATTGGTGCCCCAAATTGTCACATCGTCGGCGTACATTGCGACGTTGCATCCAATCGTGTGTGGTAGGTCAATAATATATATAAGGAAGAGGAGGGGATCAAAGACGGAACCTTGCGGGACTCCGGTAGAAATGGAAGAATCAGATGAAAGCGATGAACTTACGCGAACCGAGAAGGTGCGGTTCGTGCAAAAGTCGCGAAGTAGGGCCAGTAGTCTGTCAGTGAAGCCGTATGACTCCAGCTTATAGAGTAAGGGAGCGTGGGGGACACGATCGAAAGCTTTTGCAAAGTCAATGAAAATTGCGTGGAAAATCAAGTCGTCATTATGGCACTGAGTTACACTGCCCACGACAGATAGCATATTAGAGATTCAAGATATTCAAGGGAGGAAGCCATGTTGGGTTTAGGAAAGAAGTTGATTGTCTGATACGTGTTTCAGAATTGCTCTTTTTAAAACACTTTCGAAGACCTTGCTCGACACACTAGTCAGGCTGATGGGTTTAACACTACCACTTGGAGTGTGCCGGTCCCCTTTTTTAAATTGGAGGGTTGTGATGCCACTCTTCGAGGATTTAGAGGATATTACATAATCTAGATACTTCTGGAAGAGGGTGGAATAGTACAGGGCAACGACCGAGGCGGCTTCTTTTACCACTCGAGGGTGTATGCCGTCTGGTCCCATCGAACTAAAAGGATTCAGAGATTTGAGGAGTGATTCATATTCGCTTGGAAGAATAAGGGACTGTTCCAATGGAGATGACGCATTAAGAGACGGAAGATTGGGGTGGGAAGAGACAGGAGGAAAGTTAAAGTCGGATTCATAATTGGGCCGGAAGATTCCGGCTACCTGAGAAGAGGAGGTTACAGGAGAGCCATCAAGTAGCTTGAGGGCTGTCGCCGAGGGGATTAGTTGTCTTTTACGGCGGAATGACTTAAATGAAGAATTAGGGTTACTTCTAGTATGAAGAAGAATGGCTTTCTGTTATCTATTATGGAATTCCCTAACTCTCTGCTTACGTAAATTGCGAATTCACTTGAACTCGACAGCTTCAGCGTCGAGCCCAGTACATTTTCGTCAAGCAAATGACCGCAGCCGCTTGTCCATTAGGTGCTGAATGGAGCGGAGTAGAAGAGGCCTATGGTCAGATACAGATTGAACTCTAGGAATAAACGAGTAGTACGCTTCGTGAATAAGACTCTCGAGCAACTGATTTAATTTGTTCGGGTCAGTAGCAGTATTGCAGGAACCCAGCCTGTTTGTCAGGAATTCTCGTAAGAAAAGGAAATTGGCCCTTTTGAAGGAACGTAGCATTCTGGAAGAGGGCCTGCAATTTGGCCAGCGGATAATACAGTCAAAGGAAAGCAGGAGGTGATCAATTTTACCAACAGGACTTAGATACGAGATCATGTGGATCTGCCATCATTCGCTGGTAATCGCAAGATCATGCAGAGACGGACGTTTCAACAGATTTGAATATTGGTGTGGTTTTTGGGGTCTTGTGTTCGCTGAGCTTGGCATTTAGATCGCAAACGTTTCATCACCAGCCGAGGTGACATCGTCAGTGCGTTGGTAGTGATCCCTGTACTTGTCTTTATTTATAGTATTCCTACCCTAGGTTTGACCTTGAGAATTGTTCTCGCTGTTGATCTTGAAGACGATACTAAATTTGGTAACTTGACCTTTGGTGGTTGCTATAGAAATGACCTTTGCGCACCAAGGCTACTACTAAGTTGACCTCTGACTGTGACCTTAACCTCTCAGAGTAATTAAATTTAGTAGCAGTTGTACCAAACTTTGTAAACAGTCTGAAATTTTCGAACTTGAGAATAGATTTGAAGGTTCTTTTGTGCATGGTATTGGATCCATTGATGCAGATCTAACCGCAAAACTGGTGAATAAAATCAACAAAACTCTGAAGAAGTTGCAAGAATTGCAAAGGATAACCAAAGAGAAACGCTGGAGAATGCGAGTGGATGCGTCAAACATTGCACAATTCTACGGATTGTCAAAGTTCACAGGGAAGGTATCCCAATGAGACCGATTGTATCCTTGCCGGGAATCCCAAAATATAATACTTAAAACCTCTCATAAGTGGATCGGAACATTCCATAACTAATGCCCGGCAATTTCTGGACAAACTGCAGAACATTAAATTGGAGGAAGATGAAGTCATGCTTTCGTTCGATGCCGAACCGCTGTTCACTTTAATTGATTTGAATTTGGCCAAGGAAATACTTGAAAAGCTCCTTCGAGAGCAATACCCGGATAATCCAGCGAGAATGCGAACCATTTGCGAACTGATTGATTGGTGTCTATGCACATACTTCGAATTTGACGGCAAACTCTATCAGCAAATCAAAGGAACACCAATGGGATCACCCATATCCGGATTGCTCGCAGAAACTGTGATACAAGAGCTTGAAAATACTGCGTTGCCAAGGATTCAGCCGAAACTTTGGGTCCGATATGTTGATGATACTTTTGTGATCATTAAACAGTCGAAGATCGAAGAGGAACAAACAAAGATCAACAACATCTTCAATGACATAGAGTTTACTATGGAAGAAGAAAAGGACAAGAAATTTTCATTCCTCGATGTACTGGTGAGAAGAACCAACAACGGAACACTGCAGACATCAGTGTATCGAAAACAAACCCATACAGACCAAGTACTGAACTTTCAAAGCAACCATCTAAATATTCACAAGTCGTCCTGAGTACGAACTCCTTTTAAGAGAGCCAGAACACATTGCAGCACAACGGAACTAAGAAAACAAGAAGAGAAGTATCCCTTCAAATTATTCCAACGAAACGGATACCCAAGAAACTTCATACGGAGAATCTTGTACAGAACAAAAAGAGAGCCAAGTCAACGAACACAATCCGCCAAGAAGGTAGTACTTCCATACATCAAGAATATCTCGGAAATGGCAGCAAGAATGCTCAAACCACAAGGCATTATAATTGCCCACAAGCCTAAAAAAATTTGAGAAGAGACATTTCAAGGCCGAAGGGGCAAATCAAAAAGGACGAGAGAAGAAATGTCATCTACAAAATCGAATGCAACAATTGTGACAAATGTTACATTGGACAAACTGGAAGAAACGTTGCAACAAGATTTCATGAACACAAACTTGCGATAAGAAGACACGACCCTCTTTTATTGATGTCCGTGCATGAGGACCAAGAAGGACATACGTTCAATCTGGACGACTTTCACATTCTGGATCCCGCAAGCACAAGGCATTCAAAAGAATTCCTGGAAGAATGGCATTCATCAACAAACTCAATCAATGGACACATCGAACTGGACCCAGTTTACAATCTGCTGAGGCGCAAGGTCTCCAACTTATCCACAAAACAGAAGAGGAGTTGACCGGTTCAATGCCAACCGGCCCATGACCAGAAACCCCAAATGCTATGCACAAAAGAAACTTCAAATTTATTCTCGAGTATGAAAATTTCAAACTGCTATAAAGGTTTGGTACAACTGCTACTAAATTTAGTAACTCTGACAGGTCAAGGTCACAGTCAGGGGTCGACTTACTAAATCTAGTAACCTTGGGGCGCAAAGGTTAGAAGTGATTGACATTCCTCCTGTGTGCTTGACTGGGAGCGATAAACAAGCCCCAAGAGGAGTGAATCCCTGCTCCGGAAGACGATATTAACCCATAGGGTCTCGATCGATTGAACAGCAGGAAGGGAAACACGCCAACAGGTGGGAGGGAATCATTAAGGAAGAGAACCACTCCGCCCGCATGGCCACGGTTTCAGTCTTGTCTGAACAAGGTGAAACCATTTATCATTATTTCACCATCTAGTATTTCTGGAATTAGCCACGTCTTAGTTAGAGCTACACGTGTGGCTTCTTATCGCGCGCCAATTGTCGCAGTTCAAGGATTTTATTAGTTATACTGAGGTAGTTGATACGCACTTCAGCACCTGCTCACTATATATTTTAGCAGGTCTAGTAGGATAGCATGGGTCGTGGGGAAGTTTCGGAGTGGTGGTGTTTCCTACTTCTTGCTCCGAGAGGGTCGTGTTATCCACGGTTGTGTTTTAACGGAGCAAATTTGTTTAGCAGATCTACGGGGGCCCTCCATAATTAACACTCAGTGGTTTTCTACGCTAGCCCCCTCCGGAGAATCCCTAAACAACTCCGATGCCCTGGTTCTAAGATCCCCTAGATCCATACAGCCAATCCATCAGCCTGTGTGGTCTCGTAGCATGCCGCATGCACAACTTGATCGATATGATGACGTGGTTGCCTTTGCCAAGGACAGGGTGCCATGATATCATTCTTTCGGGAAGGGATCCAGCAGAGACTGAGTATTACCTGACCTGAATCTAGTGCTTTCCTTAACATGTTGCCACAGGGCATTTTCGTGCGGCCATTTGAGGTAGTCCTCTTCTGCTGACTCCCGGATGCACACCTCAGACCTCCAGTCTATATGTGGTAGGTTGAAGTCACAAACAGTAACGGCTTTGTTAGCTTCTTTAACTATCCTCGTGAGAGCACAGAGCATTTGACTGTTCTCTTCACGGTTTATACTTGGTACACAATACTACGTTATTCCTTCTATTCTTCATTAATGGGGTAACTGTGCACAACTGCCCATTTCTCGTGCACAGAATGGTCTCTGATTTTATGTAGTTTGCGCCTCTTCTAATCAGTATTGCCACTCGTCCTCCAGCATATTCTTGGTTTTGGTACTGTCGGTAGACGGAGTTCAGGTCAGGTCAGTTCCAATGTTCAGTGTGCAGTAGGTCAGGTCAGGTCAGTTCAGGTAACGTTGCACAGGACTGATAATGGCCATAGACAATCCAGAATCCTAATTTCTTCGGCAGGATGCTCACAAAGTGTGCACCCACCACTGCGAATTGCTTTCATTACGGCGTCCTTAACGAAAAGGAAAGAAAAAAGCTAGTTTCCTTTCACCACTTTGGCAAACAAAGGACATGGATCATGAAGGCGTTCCATAGTACATAGAAGATCCTATTCTGGAAAGAGCTCTAGCCATCGCTCATTCACAGGGAGCTTAAATGCAGTCACGCTTCCCAAATCCACTGATTCCTTTGGCAACCGATTCGAACTGTTCACTACTCCGTTACTGAAGAAGCTGAATCTAACAGCCAGCTTGCGCCGCTTCTTTGGTAGTTTGTACCCGTTGTGCCGTTCAAATAGATAAAAGAGGAACGCAAGGCCGAAATCTGATCCCAAAACGTCAAAACGACGAACGATCCAGCAAGTTTCTACAGTACTGCACTAACAAAAGATCAAATAAGCAAATAAAATCTGTACAAACCTCAAAGAACACTGGGGTGTAAAAATGAATGAAAATGCGTAAAAATGGGTTGACGCATACTAAACGATAAAACGGGCCGAGGGTGTCCAGAGGAAGTATCACAGAAAATGGTGGATAGTGAATGTAGAAGAGGGACTTGCGTGCAACGTAGTGAGGTGGATTTGAGCAAGTCTCCGAAATTAGAGTCACCGGATTGATGGTTGGAAATGGTCTCAAGGCTGATATGAGATGATGTAACCATACCATTGATGTTTAGACGAAAGAGAGCGTCTGCAACGGTGTTGTCCGATCCGTTGATGTGTCGGATAGCGGTGGAGAATTGAGAGATGAAATCCAAGTAACGAGTTTCGTGCGGAGAGTAACGAACGAAACGTGCACGGAAAACAAACACCAGTGGCCTGTGGTCTGTCGTGATGATGAGTTGACGACCTTTGAGGAGGTGGTGAAAATGTCCGATGGCAAGGTACGCTGTCAGTAATTCGCGACCAAAGGTGTTGAAGTTAGTTTGGGATGGGGAAAGCGTCTGTGAATAGAAAGCCAAGAGCTGCTGGGCATTCGGAACTATCTGATGGAGTGCCGCTCCAACGGCATGATTCGACGCGTCGGTGTGCAGCACCAGTGGAGTGGATGGGAATGAGATCAGGTGGGACAATATGGCTGCGTCCTGTAGGGCTGATTTGGTGGTGTCAAACGCTTTAAGCGCCTCAGGAGTGTCGACAAGTCTTTTGCATTACCGTGGAACAAATGAGTGAGAGGGTGAAGTATAGCGGAACAATTGGGGATAAAACGACGATAGTAATTAATCAAACCCAAAAAAGATTTAAGTTGTCTAACGGAAGTGGGACGGGGGAGGTCCTGAATGGCTCGAACCTTGGTAGCCAGTGGGAGAATGCCTCAATAATTGATCTCATGGCCTAGAAATTCTAAGGGTGAGACACCGAAAATGCATTTGGATGGGTTCAATGTAAGACCATAACGCTTAAAACGTGAAAAGTAAAATGTGTAAGTGGGAGCTATGCTCTTCGGGTGAAGTGCTAGCTATTAAAATGTCATCCAAATAAACGGAAACAAAGTCAAGACCTCGGGTCCATAAAACGTTGAAAAGTTTGTGCTGGGTTACGTAAACCAAAAGGCATTCGTAAAAATTCGAACATACTAAATGGGTTGTGGCTGCTGTATTGGGGATGTCTGATGCAGCCACTGGGATGTGATAGTATGCACACACAAACTCGATTTTGAAAAAAAATTTGTTTTGAGTGGAGAGTGAGTGTAAAGTCATATATATGTGGAATGGGGTATTTCTCGGGTGTGGTGGAGTTGTTGAGTGCTCTGTAGTCACCACAGGGACGCCAATCTCCGGGGGGTTTTCTTGGATATCATATGCAGGGGAGTTGAATGGACGAGTGATACCAAGCTGGAGCATGTGTTCGAACTCTGCGCGAGCTATGGCCAATTTCTCGGGTGTGAGTCGGCGAGGTTTGACGGTAACGGGTTGACCTTTGGTGATAATGCTGCGGGTCACCTCGTGTGTAACACTCGCAGGTTCGTAAGAGGGCTGCGTCAACTCTGGAAATTCACGAAGAATATTGGAGAAGACAGATGACTCGGGTTCGGGTAAACGGAGTCCTATGGAACAAATACGCGATGCACGAGCACTGACAGATAATGAGGTGGAGGTGTCGAGTAGATTTTGCCGCCTGACCAAAGCAGACAAAGGATCCACACCAATGATGGCAGTGTGGACATCAGCAATGATGAAATCCACCTGAATTGACATCTTAAACCGAGTGCGAGGGTGATGGAGCGACGGCCTGTAAGTGTGAATGCGACCACCGCTGACTGCTTGTAGGCTGACAGCCTTTGGTTGAAGATTCTGGTAGTGTGTCGAACGGAGAATCACGCTCATTTCAGCACCTGTGTCGATCAAAAATCGGATACCCGTGCTTTGATCGTGGATCAATAATGGTCGATTAGAGAGGATGCCGGAAACAAGTCCCGTCATTACTGTCCGGCATTGGGGTTTCCCTCTGACGTCAAGGAACAGGGTGCGGTGTTTTTCCTGGCTCTGGGGCTAAATTATTGGTGGTATCAGCATTGTTGAGCGTTGGAGTTGGCTGGCGGGTTATTTCTGCGGGATTTTGAAGTCCAGCGACTTGGAATTCGGCCGCGGCTAGATTACCGTGAACGGGAAAAATGAAGAACTTACTGCTGCATCTGCAGTTCAAGGTTTATCATTCGTAAGTGATATCATCACAGCGAGGGGTGGTCGGGGTTGGGTTGGAGCAAGAGGTCATGTGTTGCAAAGCTGGGCTTGTTTCGAACATTTTATCCGCTGGCAGTGTCATTTCATCCAGCGAACTGTTGGAAAGGACGGATCAAACTTCCCGGATGCTTGGAGGAAGGCGTCATCAAGTACGCGGGTACCGAGGAGTTGTCGCAACAACTGGGACGGGGTGCGGTCGCCGACTTCGAGATCCCCAAACAACTGATTCAATCGGCGTTCGTCCCACACAGCTGTGCGTGTGACCAAGGCTTCCTTCAACTGAGTGTATGGGTCATTTTCGGGCATGGTGATGATAAATTAAGATACTTGTTCCACAATGTCTGTGGGCAGGAAAGTGACTATGTGGGAATAAATAAGCATTTGGGAGCGGTTGCGGTGGGCACGGAAGTGGGCTTCGGCTTGGGTAAACCATCACCTGAAGTTAATAATAATAATAATGATAATAATTATAATATTAACACGAAATGCGAGCAATTTGATGTAGGAAGACATGGGAAGGCCCTCTATGTCCAGTTTTGTTTGCCCCCCATTTAACATGTACAGTAAACAAAAAAATAAAATAAAATTACCATAGAGCCCGGGGTACCGTAGAAAAATATATAAATGGAGATAATCTAAGCACGGGCTCACCAAATATGTAGTAAAAAAGATACCACATATACGAGTAATCATAAAATAAACGGTACATGGAACGGAATCACGGAAAGATGGCTTGGCTGGTTGATTGGTCCTGTTCTTCGGATGTGTGGCTCCGGTTGATAGTGTGCAGTAAAGCTGAAATGGGTGGCTATGACAGTTAACGGACCGCTTGACGATAAATGATAATGATTGCGTAATGCTTCAGCAACACTCGGAGAACACGTGCGGAGTTATGAACAGAATTTGTATTGTATTGTTCTTTTTGGTGTATAATAAAACAAGCTGTAGAATCGTGTCATATAAAAGTGAATAGAATAGTAAAACACTACACGCTACGTGTTGCGAAGCTTCTCTTGCGACATCAAAAGCACTCAGGAAGTCGTCGGCTTGCAGTTTATTCCCAGTGCTAGCTGACACGGTTGGGGAAAAGTTGCTTCCGTGCTGTGTAGCTGTCCGTTCGAGGTTTTAGTTTGAGCAGAAAGGCAAGGAAACCGCTCCGAATGGATGAACGGTCAATCGGTAGTCTACTGCTGAGCTCAGTTCGTCGCCTTCAGAACATAGTAGTCGCAGGGCGTTGCTTTGATTTTCTGGTATTTTAACTTGGAAGAACATTTCCTGTGAATCGGATGCCACTGCAGGTGATCTTAGCCGGAATCGGTTGACTACATCGATCAAGGGAGTAATCCAATCCGGTCCCTATAACAGAAAACCATTAAGGGAGAGACCGCCGTATCGCGCCGCACAGTCAAATACTGCGCGTATCTTCCCTGGCTTTTTAGGGTTTGTTACCGGGTGGTTTGGCAAGTACCGCAGTTGTTCCCCGCATGGCTCTGATACGTCCATTCGTTCTGTATAACCCAGACGCTCATTCCATTGCATTGCTACGGCGTACTGTCGACATATTTCTGCGTCCGGGATCAGTTGCCTTTTAGGGTACTCCAATCATTTTACGGCTATACCGTGGTTGTTCGGCAATTGAGCATATCCCTTTCTCCATTGTAACTGCACCTCGAGCCCGTCGGACTGACAGCATGTCCCTGTTTCGACTATAGGTAACGCCTGGTTATACTCTACATAAGGGCTCTTTTTCTGGTCACCCAAGTCGTCGAACCCATTATCGTACATCCGTTGTGGGGTTTTTAGAATATATCGTCGCCAGCGGTGGAGGTGGTGAAGTTATTTGATAATGGTTTGTGATTGGCCGAATGAGGCGGTCCAAACACTGTCCACTCAAAAACGGTGCCAGCGGTGTAGGGTTCTTTCTTGCTGCCCAGTCTCTGGTCCAGCACCTACTGTGCTTCTGGCACGTCACATTCTATCGACTCCGAGGGAGTCGTCTTTTTCGAAATTTAGATCTCTCAGGTGTGGCCAGCGCGTTGCCAGTTCCTTAGTCTATTCCACTGCTCGCATCTGCAAGTCGGCTATGGTGAAAGCCTCCGTCACCTCTAGGCGTTCACCACTATCTAGCGACACTAACGTCACGCTCGTTTGATCAGCGTAAGTAGTCTTGATACCGTTCACCGTGCTAATTTTCATGGAGATGATCGGGTTGCGATACTGTTCTTAACGGCGAAACGCTTAGTGATTAGAGTGGTATGGGATCCATTGTTTATAAATACCATCGCCTTCACTAACCCTTAGGAGTTAGTATCCCGACTGGTGTTACCACGAGACGCACCTTCTTCCCCATTGATTGCGATAGTAGACATACATTCGGTTTTGGGGTGCCGGTAACTGCGTTCCTCGTGTAGATTGCAGGAGGGTATGGAGGTTTCCTTGAACCCCCTTTGCACCGCGTCTGCTATGGTTCCTGCAAGTAGCCGCGCGATTTGAGCCGCTCAAACAGATAAAGCACTCGCCGTACCTGTGCTGCATTTAGTCACTTAGGGCACCTGGATGCACCACGTTCCCCTATGGTTTCCTAGTTGTTTGCGTTTCTAGAGCTTCTCGTGATATTGTAGGTTCGTTCCTTGGCGTGGTGCCTCTCATCTCGCCTACTAATGCTGGCGAGTTGTCCGAAGCGACCACTGACGACCTTGGCACGATTTTGGATGAATTCCGTCAGCTCGGTGAACTTCAGTTCCTTCGCAAAACGGCTAATGATCGCCGCCCCTGCCGCTCGTCGCTGTTGCATGTCAGACGGCAGGCATCTTACTATCGCTTCTAAGGTGTGTGGGGCATTCAAATCTGCTTTGTAACTCGTTTGAGTCAGGGCAAAGAAGCAGTTTTGCATCTTCATTACCAGTCTCATCAACGATTAGGGCCTTGACTAGCACCCCGTCTAGGAGCGTCCGTGCCACGTGAAACGGTTGGCCATACAGTTCCTTCAAGATGTCCCCTGCTCGGCTGTACCCGATTTTGTTTGATAGCATTACAGATTCTTCAATTGCATCCCGCGACTTTCCGCGGCAATATTGCTTTGGGTACAGAAACTTCTGACCTGGATTGGTGACTCGACACTCGACAGAATTATCAAGTTTTCTAATTAATCTCCAGATCTATCATCGGGGGGTGGTACGTTACTTCGATCGGTGGTTGAGCCCATTCCGGCGTGGGCAGAGTCTGTTTTTCGGTCGCGGCCTGCCTGGTCGAGCAAGGTTGCCTAGACTTTTCTTCTCTAAACTTCGTTGATCTAATATCCTGCTCTAACTCTACAATCTTACGGAGGTATATATAAAAAACCTTAGCATTGGCACCACAATATAGGGCACATGAACTTCTAGCACCAATGGGACTAATTGAACTATAAATGGGTGAATACGAACCCCCCAGATTACCCAGTGAGCTGTCGGGTTACTTCTTGTACTTCTTTCTCGAACCTACCCTGTTCGAAAGAAATTCTCTGCTTATAAAGTGAACGAATTTGAAGACTATGCATCCCGAATAGATAAAAGAGTAACGCGTAGCCGGAATTGGATCCCAAAACGTTAAAAAATGGAACGATCCAGCAAGTTTCTACAGTACTGGTGTTAGGTGGATGAAAAGTGAGCATTACGAAATTTGAATTCCAGTTGGATTGTGTGGGTTTTACAGGAAGGATTTTAAAAGATCAATCAATGCAGACGTTGTAACAACCGAATCGCGATCATCCTGGTCCGGGAGAAACAAAATGCTCCCGTCCGTATCCGTTCAATCAACCAAATCTTCGTTCGTTATGGATAGCGTTAGTCAAACCTCAGAAAAACGCGTAGCCCAAATTATCGTGAACTAAGTGGATTGAAACATAATCTACGGTACTATTTTGGCAATATTAAAAAAGTACGTAAAAATTACGGAAAATGACTGTTTCGAATTACCTTTCAGATGATTCTGGACTAATAGGAGAATTCTACACGCTTCAACAAATCAAGCAAAATAATCTTGAGTGTTACAGCCAAAAGGATTTCAATATAACCGAAGGAAACGGTTATTCCAACAAAGAGCGTCCAATCGAAACTGAGGTCGTTATAAGACAAGGAACAGCACTCAGTCTCATTAACATATAAACATAGAGCGCCTAAAGTGCACGTTCAATAAATATGATTCACCGTGAAAAAGGTGAAATATAAGGTTCAAAATAGCAAACTCGCCAGCATAAGAGCCGCTGTCAGAAAAAACGCACAATGAAATGGCGAAGAAAGGTAAGGAAATGGAAGGTTGTTGAGAGGAATTTTCAGTGCTTCTTCATTTTACACCGGTCACCAAAATTCCTCCGATTGGACAGTTTCACACCAGGTTGTCTCTTGTTTAGCCTCCGCTTCTTACTTACACTCCCAAAACAATGCAGCTCACAAGAATTACAGCAAAACGCATGTTACCTCCTTTTCCTTGTGATGTACGGGACACAGCAATAAGCCTGCACACCCCCTGGCCTATCACCCGGGAGCTAGTGGGTTGCTTCTAATAGACACGGACGACATACATCTCATCTCATCTTGCCGCAATCCGAATGCACCACGGCCTTTGTACGAGTCCATCTTCGTCCTTCCCGACAGCATCGATGATGTCCATGGGCCATTTGCCACGTGTCGTAATTTCGGACGCTACTATTTTTTTCCTTGTTTGGTCCATTTGTCTCAATCTTCAGTAGACTTTCACGGCTAGGATGTTTCTACAAATAGACTGATTAGAATCCGGTGAGTCATGTCGTTTGCTTTCCTCCCAGCATCTTACTGCTGCAGATAACAGAAAGCCATCAACGCTTGTACCATTTTGTTCTCAATCCCGTCTCTCGCCGGGAAACCTCGCAATAAGCCCGATTGATGGAATTGGTGATCGCGTTGTTGCTGAGCCCGTCTTCGGTGCTAAATTGGTGAGCCCAACGTGATTTTATTTATTCCGTTTTTTTGGCACGCCACAGGCTGAAAGGCTTCAGTGAGTCGGGCGCTTCCGCACAACAGATTTTATTTTTGTTTGTTATTTAGTGCATACTAATATTATTTATTTTCTTTTTTACGGTGTTACCGATCTTGTTTACTTTTTGCGGTTAAACCGCATTTTACTTACGAGCACCTGTATATTTGAATATTTTTCAAAGTTTTAGCTACTTTTGTCGTTAGATATATATTTTTGTGTAAAAATATGCATTATAAATAAAGAAATTCTACAAAACGAGTTGGAATATGGACCGAACGTCCGATACGAGTGGTTCTGGGGTTTGGACCAGCTAAAGCAGTACGCAGTGGAGACGTTCCTGAAGTGGAAGGTAATGTGGCCGGGGTGGGAGGAATTGTCGAATCTGGCGTGGTCGACAATGGGGTGGAACCTATCGGTGTGGCGATGTCCGTGGCCTTCAGATTGACGGGGGTTGCCGTGACGAATGTTGCGTCGACGAAAGCTGGCTTCGTGCGGTCGATGGAGATAGCATCGCGGTGATCGTTCCTATCGATNGATGACTATCTGTTTTCCACTACGTCGAAGTACGCGATAAGGGCCATTATATGAAGCCTGTAGGGGTCTGCGTACTGCATTGCAACGGACCAAAACGTGCGTGCAAGTCTTCAAACCTGAATGTATGAAGACTGCTTTTTGTGATGGGCGCCTGACGGCTGGGGATAACTGACGCGTGTGATAAGTAAGCCTTTGGACGTAATCGGGCAATGCTCGAAGTGAAGTTTCGTGTGGGGACATATACTCTCCGGGAAGACGGAGTGTGGTCCTATATACTAGTTTGGGTAGCGTGCACCGGAGATCGTTTTCGATGGCATTTCTTATGCCAATTAGGACGACTGGGAGTGCCTCTGTCCATGAAATGACGGAATGTGCACTAAGTGGAACTTTAAGCTGTCGATGAAAACACTCGGGGAGGCCGTTTGCGGCCGGGTGATATACTGTGGTGCGTATTCGTTGAAACCCTAACATGGCCGTTAACGAGTTGAATAATGCCGACTAAAATTGAGGGCCGCGGTCTGTAGTCAACGTAGTAGGACACCCGAAATTCGCTACCCAGCGCTCAGAGAAAGTCTTAGTTACGGTTTCAATCGAGACGTCGGTGATTGGAACTGCTTTTAGCCAACGCATGAAACAATCAACGCAGGTCAGAAGGTAGTTAAAACCTTGTGATGGCGGTAACGGTCCCACTATATCTAAGTGTACCTGACCGAACCTAGCATCGGGAGTGCCAAACGTACCAAGAGGGCCACTAGTTTGTTTGGGCACCTTAGATTTCTGGCACGCCAAAGAGCAACGTGCCCAACTACGCACATCTTTGTGCATAGATTGCCAGACAAAACGTTGGCTGACTAGTGCGAACTAGCTCGAATACCTGGATGAAAGCGGTTATGCAGTGTATCGAACACTTCTCTGTGAATCTGTACGGGTACCGAAGGATGAGGTGGATTGCGTGAAACGTCACACCAGATTGTGCCCTCGGAAGTAGTTAGTGGCAAACACTGATGATTCAAAGAGGACTCCAATGCGTTTTGCAAGTCCGGGTCGGATTCTTGCAGTTGTGCCATACGTGTAAAATTGATCACGTTATCAGAAGCTACCGCTATGAGCGAGAGGGCACCAGCAACGATATTATCCAAACCTGCAAAGTGTCGAATGTCAGTAGTAAATTGTGACACGTAGTCCCAGTGACGTATCTCTCGAGAAGAGTATCTGTCACTAGAGGACTTGAGAGCGTACGTGAGTGGCTTATAGTCAGTGATGATGATGAAATCACGACCTTCTAGTGAATGACGAAAATGACAAATAGCCAGGTATACTGCGAATAAATCGCTACCGAAGGTGCCGTACCTAGTGGCTGCGTCTGGAAAACGTTGTGAGTAGAAACCTAACGGTTGCCAAGCACTATCTTTCCACTGTTGGAGGACTGCATCGGCCGCGATGTCTGACGCATCTACTTCTAAACTTAGCTTTGCACCAGGGTCCTGATGTGCCAAAAAACAGTATTGGAGACTGCTAATTTAATGGCATCAAACGCCTGCTGATGGATTTAATTTAATAAGCTTGTGGTAAGTCCGTCAGTGGACGAACTACCTGGGCGCATTGTGGGATGAACCTACGGTAGTAGTTGATCATCCCTAAGAAACGACATAGTTTGGTCGCTGTCATAGGTGGAGGAAAATCGCGAATTGCTGCGATTTTGTCCTCGACCGGACGGAATACTTGACGATCAACATGGTGACCTAAAAAAACTAGGGATCCACGAACTAATTCGCACTTAGCGGCATTAACGGTAATATCATGTTGCTGTAGACGTTGACGAGTTGTTTGTAAGTGCACTTCGTATTCGTCGGCGTCCTTGCTTGCTACAAGTATGTCGTCTGAATACGGAAAAACGAAATCTAATCCGCGAAGGACATCGTCGATGAAACGTTGCAAAGTCTGTGCGGCATTGCGTAATCCAGTCGGCGTTCGAAGGAATTCGAAAAGGCCAAATGGAGTGATGACAATGGTCTTAGGCACATCCACCAGGTCGACAGGTATTTTGCTATAAGCCCCAACCAAATCAATCTTACTAAGGATTAACCTACAATTAAGACTAGCTGTTAAATCGTGGATGTGTGGAATCGGATAGAGATCCGGAACGGTAGAACTATTGGGCCCACGATAATCCCCGCATAAGCGCCATTCTAAGCAGCCTTCTCAGGCACCATATGGAGTGTCAAGGCCCACTGGCTTTGCGATGGGCGTATAATAATAATAATAAGTGTATATTTCACGGAGCCCCGTGAGGCATGCATAGGCATGATCAAATGTACAACATAATCCTCCGTACAGGAGTGGCCCAAAATGGGGGGAAAAATATGAAGGTCGCAGTGAACATAGTTACAAATGGAACACAAAGTGGACAAGGTATCAGAGAATAAGGATCGAGATGGCAGAATGCACCAAAAGAGCAAGTCGGTGGATGTAGGACAAAAAACAAGAATCGTTATACCGGATGAATGATGAGATAATTGGAAATACGACAATCAGTGAGTAAAAGAACAAGAGGCAGCCTGCCGATCGTAGGACTGAAGTGGGGGTTACTCAGAGTGTGCATGGTGGGAAACAGCCCAGTCATTGGAAAATTTGATTGTATCTCGCTTTTGGTTTTTCAGTAATACTCCGAATAAATTCACCACTGGATATCGTGCCAGTCTAACGGAAGACGCCTTTATTTTTCTCACAGCAGCAGATCTCTGGAAAGGAAGACAGAAACGCAAAACAGTCTAGGTTGT
>UZAN01046111.1:7866-18679 GCA_900618425.1 Echinostoma caproni
CCTCTTTTATCTGTTCCATCTCATCCAGGTCACCGACAGGAAAGCTGTGGGTGTGAGCGAAACGAGAGGCAAAGCTGAAGGCACGCCTATTCATAATCAACATCGACGTCTTGTACGCTGAGCGGAGCACTTCAAGGCACAGTTTAGCCGGCCATAAGAGCCAGCTTTTTATACAGCTATTTCGGCACACGTTTCATGGTCTGTCTCAATAGACCCACCTTCCGAGGCGGCAATACTTAAGGAAATCCCAGTCTTGAGACGCCTCAAAGCGCCGGGTTCCGATGGCCCTCCCTGAGCTCTGTTTAAAGTGATGGAGTAAGGTTTGTTAAAGAATTTGTGGATCAGTCCTCTGTAGTTTGGCCTATTGAGCAGGTCCCCTTCTCATGGGCAAATCGATTTTCACCCCACCCCCCCCCGGTCTTAAAAAGGGGCTCGCGCAGTGACTGCGATAACCATAGTCAGGTAGGCCTGATCCCAACAGCGTCAAAGCTTTTGGCGACCCTCAATTATCCTTCGATTGTGCAACACGCGTAAAGAGGAAGAATCGATCAAATATTCATCATTCGATAGCTGCTAGTATATACCCGCGTGGCCTTAGACTCTGCGAGTACAACCGCAGTATGGAACTGTTTGTTGACGAACGGAGTACCTGAGAGGCATGGTTGACCGGTTTAGGGACTATGGCCAGCTTTTACCACCCTTTGCGGTCACGAGTGGAATTCGGCAAGGCTACCCTATATCCCCATTCCTATTTAACTTTTTCATAGAGGATATTCTATAGAATGCTTTGTCCGGCCTATCAAACGTTCGAGTTCAACTCCTTTTAGAGAACAGAGTTTGAGGCTTCTTTAATCTATATAGGTCCACTTGAGTACAATTAAGGTTAATGGTGTGTGACAAACTCTTAGGGTCCCAGGGGTAATATTTGTGTACTCTTCTAAAGTTACCGACTGCAGTTGTTCACCGTACGTAAAGTACGGTGAACAACTGAACAACGGTAATCAAAGAGAGAACTAAACTAACACGAACTCCGTCCATACTCTTGGCTTGTTCAAGTTAATGAACCCATCGAAACGGGGATCAATGCTATCGAGCATTAGACGAAACGCCTCCGGTTACGACCGGGCTACAGAGAAAGAGGATAAGCTTAATCGCAAGCTACACCGATATGGCTTCATACCACCGAGCGTGATCAGTAATCAGCCGAGACATTTATGGTTCTCCAACACAAGATAGTTGTGCAAAAATTAAAAAGTCCTTCGTGTTGAAATTTTTTCGCTAAACTTACCCGTGACGTCATCCAGTTGTTCCGAATAAGCTTTCCTTGTAACGTCTAGCACAACATTAATGCCTTCCTAGCAAGTCATTAGTAAAAACAAACAGTTACCTTGATAGCAAAGCACTTCTGGCTTTGCATGGCTAACATTCCTTTGCTGTATCGGATGTCTTCGTGAAGGATAGTGCAAAGCTTATTCTTAAACTCAAGGTATCTGCTGTCGTTCAGAAGCTAAAATCATCACAAAACATTACAGATAAACAGAAGGACTCATTCGCATCACAAGGTGCAACCATTTCAGTTTACCGTGAAATAGTGAGCAAGAAAATGATTGAGGCTGTACCAGTTAAAAGTCAACTATGAATTCGGTTGTACAAAATAGAAGAGAACTGATAAGTTTGATCAAATTACATTTGTGCTTTGCTGATGAAACAACGAGGCAAAGTAATAAATAAGGAAAATCAGTAAGTTATCTGAGAATAGTGTATTAATACTGAGGAACGAAGTGAACAACATAGAACGCACCTTTTTATAGGTTACAAACAATGTGCAATTGAATTCATTTAATGCATTTCTGAGGGGAACAACTTGATCAAGGAGACTTTTGATGGCGATCATTTTGGTGATACGCAGTTCAGCGGCTTGAATATTGACAATTTGTTTTTCCAATGATGTACCCATCGAACGTTCAGTGCTACTCGAAAAATTACCTTCCGCAGAGTTCTGTCGTGCGAATATAAAAAAGAAGGTACTTACAAGTATGGGATGATTCCAGAGGGAAGTGGACATGGTACCTATCGTATTTGGTTTACAAGATCCCATCAGATCACATTGTTCTTTCGTGTGAGGGGTACTGCTCATCTGAACACACATTGATAACAATCCGTCAATGTAGGGTAACCGTCGCAGAACGTTCTGGATAGATGAACAGAAAATTTCACTAAGTAGCCGGGACTTGGAGAGATTTACTTTTCAATAAACCATACAAAAAGGTACCGACTTGGAAATCTGTGTACAAAGTTAGCCTTTTTTCCTGGTTCATCGTCTAATATTAATTTGTGGGGTATGACAATTGCAGTATTTGGTTAGTGGACACAACAACGAAAACGAGTTTTGTTTATCATTAGGGTTTTTATCATGTGACCTCTCAGACAAACTCACGACTGAATATGAGTATGGGACCAAATGCAATTTAAACTTCAAAGCCAAGTAGGAACTTTTTCTGGTTATTTATTAAAATTTTCGTCCTCAATTCCCGATATTTATAACGTACGTTTGCTTGTTTCTTTTTGTTCTTATGTTGGCGTCAGGTGTATTCCAGAGAAGGCATTCTTCGCTTACCTATGTGACGTTCATTAAGTAAGCATCAATTCATAAGCTATTTTCGACCTACGTTGTGCGCTTCTCCTAAACCAAGCATTATTTTTTCTTCTTCAAGTTAATTACAATTCAGCCTGATCCTTTCTCCCCCAAGCTGAGGGCTCCAGCTAAGTCTGCTTCACGCATCGAAGTCAGTTACTTTTACCTTTATATACCAGTGTGTTTTCCCCGTCTTACTTTATTGTCCCCAGTTATTTTACCTGACTGACTTGAACAGGATTTCGAAGTCTTACGCCGCGGTCTAACTACTATTAGCCGCGTTTCTTCTATTGCTGTGAATGAGTTAACTGTGCAACTTTCAGAGTATCGTACCACTTCCTGTGTCCAATTTGCGTACGAGCTTCGTCAGATTCATCGTCGTTGTCGCTTGTTATCGAACGATTCATTGTCTCATTGGTTCTCGAGTTATTTATGGACTTGGTCTCAGTTTATCGGGAAGGCATTTATGCCAGATTGTAACAGTTTTGACATTTCGTCTTTGTTTTCTTTCTTTCTTGACTTATCCTCAAACAGTGTTTCAGTCTCCTGCATTGATAAACCCATTTTGATACGAGGCATTTGGTCCTGTGAGCTAATTACACGACTCCGCAACTTGATGGTTGAAGACACTGAAGGTCATGGCAACAAACCGACAGCATTGGCGATCTTGATATCACTACTTATAAGTCCAGGACGTTTGAAATAGTGTATACGCACAGCTGGACTGTGTAATCTATGTTGATCATAGAGGTTCGCTTTTTATTTCCCGTCCCTAAAAATCCCTATCATTCTTACACAAGCGCACTTAATTTATATGCATTATGAGTTTGGCAGCGATCAGTAAAGTTTACTGGACTGTATTACGCTGCTTAGTGATGATGACACGACCTTATGTTGTAGACACCTGACACTGTAGAGCCAATACTGCGTGTTGAAAAAACGCTCAACCTGCGCCGACTGTAACCTATGATAAGTAGCATACGGGGGGGGGGGAACCCTATAACGGTTTGTAGCTATTTCGTTTTCATTTTTTATGAATGCTGAACGTAAATAACCTATGACATAATCTCTGATACACTCTGATGTTCATTAAAATTGTCAAATATGTGATCCATTATTATCGCGGAAAAATATCCACACTAAAACCGAACTGATAACAGCTATCGGTGAACCAAAAACGCAATTACTGTCCATTCACAGCAACTTAAAGCAATGGACGATCGGAAGTCTTCCTAGTGACAGTTTAAAAGAAGTCCACTGTCAAACATTGAAATGGTTACATGCTGAGAAAGCCATACCAAACTAGGGAGATAGGATAAAGGAATACATCAAAAAACCATGGCTCAAAAATCCCAAACCGCCGGTAAGCATATATAAATACCACCATAAAAGTGGAAAATGGGGTACAGACACTGAACGTATTTCGACAACTGCGTTAGAAACAGCTGAAATCCTGAAATTAAAAATTTATAACAGGTGGCAAATTCAGGTTACAGACTGCACGTCCGCTGACCCATGTTTCATTTTCCCGAAATTGTAATGGTCCAACTAGTGACGTTGCGTGGGAATTCATTTCCGAGAAAGGAGGACAACATTCAACCGTAGACTCTGGCCTGAATAGTAAACTTGTGGAAACAGTTATACTTACCTAAAAAGAGTACCATCGATGTGATTTCACATACTATCGTTCAGTCGCGATTCTGCCTGTTATATCAAGAGCAATGAAATGATCACGTATTGCTCCCTAACCGGAATGAAGTTTTTCTTCGACAGTGTAACACCACAGAGTCATCGATTCATTATCAGAACAGATCGACGCATTCCGTGTGGTTCCCAAATGAACCGTCCTTAGTTCTCGCCTTTTCTTGTTATTGATAAACTGTCGCCCCGATATTCTAGAGGTATCAAGTGTACATCGTTGGCTGACGACTTCGCAAACTGCGAAACTTCTTGGACAGTCTAGAGCGCTACAGGAAACGCTTGAATCAGCTTACCGATAACCTATTATTGATGACTAAAACTTCGACCCCAGAAACGTAAGTCTATGTCACTGCCCATCACTGCCTAATGGAGATCGGCTTCCACATACCCAAAAAAATCCATCCAATCCGATG
The DNA here is from genome assembly GCA_900618425.1 of Echinostoma caproni. Lineage (NCBI taxonomy): Eukaryota > Metazoa > Platyhelminthes > Trematoda > Plagiorchiida > Echinostomatidae > Echinostoma > Echinostoma caproni. The sequence continues at coordinate 12,616 of UZAN01046111.1, forward strand.
TGCTACAAAAGAAAAGGACGACGGGAAATGCCATGAATTGCGTTGGAGTGTTATTACTGGCTCCGAAGCAAGCTGGATGGTGTCAGCGTGCTTTGTAGCGTTTTAGACAAACCTGCTCCTTCCTTAGATATAAACACATGTCTACGCAAACCACTTTTGGAACACTAGGGTAAATGGTAAAAGGGCTGCAATCCACGACATATGCTGAAGGCTGTTAAGATCCTAGTCACCACAGTATCACCGAATTCGACGAATTACGGCCATCGAACAGTGTACTAGTCTAACGGTTTGTCTAATAATCTACTGTGACTTTCCGAAAATGATCCAGTCAGGGGACATCTATTAGAACTGGAGCACTAAAAAAGTCTGTTAGTTTGCTTACGTTACTCTTCCAAGTGTGTGCCACCACCTTTCACCCAAAATTGTATGTGCTCGAGCCATCGATTCTTTCAAGCTACGGCTCGATGCAGAACAGAAATACCTAAGTATAAAATTAAAATAAAATAAATGTATTTTTACTCCCTTTTTCAATTTATTGAATATACAAATGTACAGTCAACTTTCAGGAAGGAGGCTGCGGCCATACAAAGGCTGTCTGGGGAAATACGGATATAGGGAAGACGGGTGGCGGTGGAGCGCTGTGAACCCGGGACATCTAGGTCACTAGTTGGTGACCTAACCACTTAGCCACCACCACCAGCACCATCCGACAACCGTGAGTGAACATGGAAATCCTTTATTATTTGCACCATTATTCTCTATCAGTATGTGAGGATTCTATGAGATTTAAAAGGATTCATCTTTTTCGTCTGTTCATGATAAATATTAGTTTCTATGAAGGATTTTTTTCTCTTAGCATGCCTTTGGTTATGTATATTGAACGTTATCATGAACCGTGCTATGAAATTCCAATAACTCCACATGAAGATGATTAAAGTTTAAAATACTGAAAATTTAAGGAAAATTACTTGGAGTAGTAAGAGGGACTTTGGTCGAGAAACCAGCTCGCTTACGGCTTTCTGACGATTTAGAATAGTTGCAATTTCTGGAAGAATAGAAAAAAACAAATGGCCCAGTCAACCAGAATTAGACTCAAGAGTATGTGATGATGGCACATTATCAATATTCAGGGATAATTGATTCGTACCCTATCATCAAACTGTTCATTAAATATGAATCCACCGACCATTTTGCCGCTTAGCACACGACGTGAGAGAAAAATCAAATTTAAAATTGTGTTGAGAAGATGAAAGACTAAAACCAAGAGGCTGATCAGGAAACTTTGGATATAACCACTGAATACAGATACATGTGCTAACGATACTTTGTGACATGTTTAACACCAGAAATACCGGGTAGTCATTTTCACGGCTTTAAGAGTTGAAGACTGTTTAGTGCATTAGTCAATATATCCAATTTCCGGTGACTTTTTTGATGAGATGGATGTTTTAGTGTCTCAAAGTTTGGTTCGTGTTCGTTACATTGTTTGCGCACCGAGGATCACTTTATCTTAATGCAACAACGAGTCAAAATGACCCTCTGAGTTGTGAATCAACCAACGTTTGCCCTCGAGGCGAACTACAGAGTCCCGTAGCAACAAAAGTGAACGATGAACAACGTGGATAGACAGCCTGAACATATCAAGTGATTTGCCACAAATGGATCCGTGGTACCTGTCAGGTCAAGAGAAGAACCCTAGTACCGCCGTTATCGGCAAGAAATTGTTGAAATCGTCCGGATAGGTTACATGAACTAAAACCTGCAATCACTAGCATCATTTCTAGCTCCAGCGGCCTTCCGGGTAGTTGACTGCAGTACTTTCATGCGGCTAAAGTTACGTAAACCGGCAAAGTGTGATTTGGCGAGTCACGATAGCTTGTTGCCCATACCGACCCGACAGGCTCAAAACGTGTTGGAAAAATAGACCACGTTTTTTTCTATTTTATTACAGAATCCATATCAAGAGCAATTCCAAGCTTACGAGATTCAAAAGCCTATTAAAACAGCCGGAGTACTAAAGTGACATGTAGAATGGCTGTTTTATAGGGGCAGAAGACACCGACTGGAGTTTTGTTAAGTAATCTCAACAAGTTATATGTATTGTTCAGATTTTCTAAAAATAACATACGATCAGATATGTTCCATGACAAAATATTTCATCACGACCCTCGTGCACAAAATTTACATTTCGATTTTCAACGAAACGCGAAGGCGATGTTGAGCAAGTAGATGTAATAAACATTATGGTGTGAAGTGTTGCTCATATAGTGTAGAAAAACAGGAAGAGAGCGTTCAGCAGAAGACATTTTTTGTATTGTATTATCACAAACGTCTGCATCACAACACAACAACTTTATCAGTTCTACAGGGTAGAAAAAACTTGGATAACACACGCTTTCTGGCAGGAATCAAGTGAGGTGACTACGAGGATCCTCAGAATTAGCTGACTCCATTGGCCCGAGTTCGCAGGATATCTAGCTACTTTCATTGAATCATCAAATCACGTTCATTCATACCTTACATATAAACACGCAAAATCTTAAATGTTAGAGGACGGAGTTACAAAAACAAGCTTGCTGGGCTTTTGATGTTATAACGGGAATCTTGAATGAACTTTCTGATAGCTACATTAGGGAAACCTTGCCGCAGGACCCTGATAAGAAGTTATGTATCAAGAAATAGATTACCGTTTGGCAATGTTCGGTTCTTTCAACAACAATGGAAGATGATCGTAACTTTAAACAGTGTCGACATGTAGAAATCGGGCGGGACCCATTGGATGATCCAATGGGCGGATTAGTAAACCATGGTGACTGGTTTTGAATTCCAGCGGATTCGGTGGATGTGCATTGTGGAAGTTTTCAAGCGTTATCAATGGAAAGCATGAAAAAAAATGATTACCCTTCATACTGCCTTGCGCCACGAAAAGTGCCTAACACTGAACAAATCGTAAACGGCTCACTTAAACCTAGTAGAGGTTATCACGACGACCTTTAGTGCTTCAACTACCGTCAGTATCCCAGTGACCACTAATACAACTTTCCATATCGCCTAAGGAGTATGAGCGACCGCCTAAGATTCATTGGCATTGCTACAACCGCGTATGGGTCGTTGTAGGGCTAAATAAATGAAATCAGTATCTTTTATAAATGCTACACTGAATCAATGAATAAAATAACACGATGAAAACAGCTTAAGTAACAACCTCAAAAATACCTGCATAGAGATGTACAAAACTAAGGAACAACAAAACCTGTCTTTTTCTGTGAAACTAAGCAAGAAAATAACACACCAAGTGGAATGAAAATTAATCTTAGTATCCAAATGTGGACATTTTGTTTCTACTCTACAGTTATTGCAAAATGCAGACCAAATGATTTCAGCTATCAATTATGAAGCATTGTTTAGTTGACCTCAGGGGTACAGTAAGCTATCTTTCTAAAACATGCTGTTGAACGTAATCCTTGATTGGTGAAGATCCACATGTTATTTCTATCACTAAAGCTCGTAAATTCTGGTCAAACATGCTCGTCTAATTACTTTAATGTCGGTACTCTTAAATTTGAAGAACTCGCCATTACCGAACGTCTGATTTCTTCTACCAATGCTCCCGACAATCCTCTAACGTTAGCATATAACGTAAACAATTTCTTTTTGGATGTTGTCACTTGCCTGGATCATCATGTAAATAAATCCCTCAACCTACCTGAGAAAATCTGTAAGATGTGCATCAGCAAACCTTCCATCCACTTTTAACTCTGTACCGCACTCCATCCTCCATCGAAAAATGGAAATACTTGGCTGTCCCAAGTATCTACTGGCGCGACTACTTCACTAGCAGAGCTCAATGCATTCGATGAGGTACGAAAAGTCCCAAACACGTGTGAATAATGTTGAAGTGCTATAGGGGACAAACATCTCACTCTTCTTGTTTTCCAACCATATCAGTGACTTTTCACCGAATTTTCTATTCTATTTATTTGAATATTTCGATGATAGAGACGTTTTTTAGATTATTTCTGTGACTGAGGTCTTCAAAATATTCTCTAAAAGTCAGTCCCTTCTGGGTTCCCTCTCAAGTTATTAAAAAGCATCAGAGGCATATTTACCCGCTCCCAACCCGCTTATCACCGTAAGCCTTCCACCATCACAAACAAGTGATCTCTCATGAAAGCAGATTTGGCAAAACATTTAGGATTAAGTAGTGACACAAATTTGAGGTGACATCTCACATTTAAAACTGAAACAAACCTAGATGGGTACCTTTTCAAACTTAAGGACTCAAACAATTCAAAACCAAATGATAAATAATTTCACTTTTTGTTTACCAAGGAGTCTTCTCTATTCTTCTCTATAGTGTTCCCTCATTATGCTTTAAATTTGTCAGAATCGGGGCATTAGTACTTAATGATTCGGACAGGTCAAGGAAGATAGTTTCCGGAGTAAAGCCGGTGGCAGATAAGGAACAGGGATTTAGCATCGAATTTTGAGCAGGGTTGGTTAATGACTCAACCAGCAAAACAGAGATGAATTGTGCATCTTTCAGAGTCCCTGAGCAGCAAAGATAGGCAATACATCACAAAGTACTGTGAAAAACAACACCCTTTCCGCAATAAAACTGTTTATTAAACAGAACAAAAACAGAAGTGGAAGTATTACAGACACTATCTGATAGGAATTCATCATTATCATCGCCATCACATATATATATATATATATGATACAATCAATATCTCATAGAAGCAGACATTCATAATTTTTTACCAAGACTGTAAGTATCACGTACCGATTGGAGGTTCTAACAAGTTTGTTCTCAGAAGGCGCGCCCCACTTGGGTTGCATGTGTTATCAACAGCTGCGAACAAAGAACCCTGAGGTGTGTGAGTTCTTGAATTCTCCACCAATTCTAAACGAAAGGCACTCTGTATGTCTGTCAATCATAAACGGATATCAAATTAGCCGTTTTACGTTTCTATTAAAAGGTAACCATAACAGTAATGTTTAACCAAAACGGTGAAATATAGTCAAAGCACTGCGAAAGGCAAGGAACCAAGATAGGGTTAGCTGGAGAAACGGGAGGCGGTTTCAGTATTCCCCCGATTATGAATATCTGATCAACGAAGCCCCTACAATGGCAGCTTTCACGGCTGGTTCGGTCGAGTGAGCCNTTAGACTAAAAGCGATCGAGTAACAGTACATGAAAAGTTTATGCAATGACGTCCATCAGGCAGATTTCCTTGTCATTTGTGCGAATGGGCATAACAGTAGACGAACGTCTGCCATTGGGATATATCAAGCGATAAACCTAAGAATAGAATAGCGCAGGCAGGCCGCCAACAAATGAAGGCAGGAAGGTATTTAAAGCTTCCGGTGGGAAATCGGCCTCACCATCTGCCAGACTGATTTAGTGATTTCCAATATACTCAAAGGCATTCAGATGAGGTCAAGCTGCAAGTCTGTCATATGACTGTACATGTTTCTTGCTTCGGCTGACAGTTCGTCAGTGGTTTCAGATATTCAGTTTTTCAGGAGTTTTGCGGTTCATGCTAGCTCCATATAAGCGGCTTCACTAAACACCGTTTTGACCTCCTACCATTCTTCTACCATGGGTTTGTAAGTTTATAAGTTATCTGAATTGGTAACGATGACACTCGAAGGCATCTGACGTTATCCAAACATTCCCAGGGCAGCAATGTCGCGCAAAATCATCCTAGGGTGGTAGATAAATGAACCTTGTAGCGGGTCGACATAAAGACGCAACATGTACCATTCATTGCTTGTTCGATTCAGTGTGCGGCCTGTATTTGGTTACCAACTCAGCGGGTATATATTATCCATATTTCACATATGTATAAATGGAAACTGTGTTAAACAAATCATAGTAAAATGATCTTCATAAAAAATAAAAAATGTTCCAAGATTTGCTTGCGGGAGCGATACTGTCAGGTTGAACAGGTCAAGGCATGTGAATTTTCTCGGGGAATTCAGAACCTGAGCCCCCGGCTATCCAAAGCCCAACCAGCAAGGCAGCGGGATATATATATATATATATATATATATATAT
>UZAN01046111.1:19475-30194 GCA_900618425.1 Echinostoma caproni
AAAACTACATTGCATGCAGTCCGATGAAACCCAACTTTCTCGTGAGAGCTACCATGCCATCAATTTGAAAGGAAGTGGGACCAATCACCACTGTGCAAAAGTGCTGGTGTTTTCTCGATGGTACTGAATCCGTGCGATTTTGGGTAATGGACATAAAACTGCAATCCAATCAGCCCGAATGTCCGCGATATTTTCGCATTTTCCATTCCAGAAGAATCGAGAGTGTGCGTAACCCTTTAAATATAGCACGATTCCACATTAGTCAATGCACTTTTTTGGCGCTTCCATTCAACGCACTTGTTGTTTTGCAGTTGTCTTTTTGATTGGAATCATTGGAAAACGTATCTTGGGCAAAGGTTCACTGATAGACTGACAGAAAAAACATCTCAGAAACTTTTTATCATTAATAAACTACAGCTGAAATCGTATACATGGTTCCACTTGGTCTTGATTCATCTAATAAATTTTACGATGTCTTCAAATTATTATCAGAACAACACACACGGCATCCAGCTCGTTCCAAGCTTTAAGCGTACATTTGTCCAAAAACTGCCTACTATCTTTCAGAGAGATTCCTCATCCAATTACCGAATTTCAATTGTAAATGTTGTTCATTTCGATCATAATGTAAGGGTAAATACAGAAATGATCATATTGCGTCCATCATAATGTACAACTGTTTCGGTTATAGTAACATCACAAAAAATAAGGCACAGTTGACGATTCCGGCTCGATAGTATCTATGTCATTTAAAGCTTAATTCGTTAGAAGAACTGAATATAAGTGAAACAACGTATCCGAAAACAAGAGAACTATCTGCTACTGGGTATACGCAGTGCATTGACTTCTTTTCCATATTCCAAGACTCTATTCCTTGCCGTGCAGTCTGTTCCCACTTTTCTGGCTTAAGATGTCTATCGTAGTATCTGCATACATCCGGCCATGCATTGGTTCATTTTTGTTGCTGCCGCTGCATACGGAATCCGATCGATGCGTTCGTAATAGCAAGCGTTGGTCAACAGCAGTAGAGTTGTTAATAGTTACGACCCTATCAACAGATATAGCGCCACGTGATACACGAAGCAGAAATGTATCGCTCAGACTCGGAAAAGGCTCATTAGACCCACCTCGTTATGATGATCTGGGCTAGTGACCGATCCGGTTTCGTCAGGTCTCATATAAGAATAACTGCGATTATCGTTCATAGACTCGCACATGCACGTCAGTGCTATGACGGTCACCTATCGATTGTTCATCTAACATCCCACTCCATAGCCTCGCTTAGTGCCTAGGTGAAGCGCGATTATGGATCGACCGTCCGCACAAATACAGTGGATATCTTCGGGTTAAGCAGAGCTGAATGCTACCAGGCCCCCCTCCCCTGGTTGTGGATAGGGGATACCTTCACAGAAGGTTGGCTGTGAATAAGTTGTCGAATACCGCTACAAGTAAACAGTCGCGAACAAACAGAGGCAGCACTATCAGGGTGTGGTGGGTTTCAGGATGGAAACTTGCCTCCTGTTTAAATGCCACATAAGCCCAATGACGGCATCGTGACAAGGTCGATGCGACTGGCCTTTTAAAACGAAAGCCATTGACCCCCTCACTTTCGAGGCGAGGGCTTACTTCCTGCAGCCTTGCAGTTAGCACTTGGTTGTGCAAAGGCTAGAGGAGCGCCCTCAAAGTAAAAAAGGCAGAGTGACGCTGGGGATACCTCTCGTACCAATGCCCAAGGAACGTCATGATCATGATCATGTCAGGAGCCGGCTTATCATTGCGAAGGGGACAGCCGCAGTAAAGTTAAAGTACAGCTACACTGATGCTACAGAGCCAATCAATCCACTGAGTTTCGCTCCCGCCAGCGAGGCTAACCTTCCGACCGTAAACATGACCATGACTGTGACCACAAAAGTCGGATAAGATATATGAGTGTACCCAGTGTTGCAGGAAAAAAGCAGAGTAAATTACTACAACCTCACTGTAGTAATATCATAAAACATCGTATGTTTTAGCTGGGTTCTCCAGTGGAAATGAATAAGCCCGTTCTCTAAATCGATTGTACACTCCAATAGTCGAATTTAAATACAAGCATTAGCTATGACAAAGTTTAAATAGGCCAATTAACCTCTGCGTTTCTCTGATTGAGTTAACTTCCAGTGATTTCATCGCTTCACATAGATTTTCTTTGCGACGCTATCATTGGTTCGATGTAAGTTCATTCAAATACTGAATCCGATATTTGAGACAAAACTTTCAAATAATTCACTTCTTCAAAAATTCATTTGAAACAGACAATTTTTTACGTCAAAAGGAGTTCATCGGTTGATACAATGCGCAAAATTTTCAATCCTCTAGTGACTACAGTATCTGGCAACTCAATGTGGTTTGACCGCGGCTTTATGAAACCGTTTATCAGCACGTGCGGATGCACAAGCAACCATGCTGTTTTGACCAGATGCAGAGGCACGAATGACCATTTCGGGATCTATGGTGGATTAGTAATTTTCTACCAAAATATTTCAGTAAATATTACCGGAACGAAAATTCGAAAGACCAAATCACATGGTCTATTGTGCAATACTGAAGAACAGTTTGGAGGCAGCCATACTAGTTTTACTTTCAAGAATGCTGCCGCTTTGTTATGATAAAGGGGCATATCCATGAATAGTAAAATAGAACGTCCCCGGCAAACCAGTCTGCGGTTGACATCAAACGGCCAACTTTGGAATAAAGCAGAATCCACCCATAGACATTTTAGGGATTACAATTGCAGGGTATATATTTACCACCGGCTTGAAGACAAGCATGGTGCCGAAGCAACAACACAGAGAAATCGCGGAATTTCATTGAAACACCAAGTGATTTTCCCACAGGGCTCTCGGCTGCATTTCACTGATCCGACATTCCCAAAACATTCTGCTTCTCTTTGACGGACGCTTGTACATTGTTACGACAAATGACAGTTTTGGATTGCTGTGCATGTCACCTACTGAATGTGACATTGCATAGTCAGGACACACATTATTACGTATAGAGTTGGTTTGGATATGCCAAACAGTGGAAATCTATCAGAAAATGCGAATTCATATGGATGCGACAGCCGGGGATAGACTGTAATTATAATTATGGAACAGATATAATCAGGCTGAGAAAAGATGCGACGTTATTGTGAAACATATTTTCTGAAGCACATGTTAACATTGAAAAACGATGTTCTAGCATCGAGCAAAGAAGAAATACATAAGATTCCTTAATTCTTTGAAGGTTTTGCACATTTATGTTAGGCACACTTACCGATCATTGATGTTTGAAAACTTCCAGTAAACACAAATCTCAGAGTTCCAGATGCCGTGACGAATCCCCACTTTTCCTCAGCGTAAATCAAAAGGGCTGCGGTTGCAGAGAGTGCGTAGAATCTATAAAAAGCAAAATAACAAAATAAGGACCGGTAGATAAGATGTGATACGGAAGATCAGCAGCGGTGCTCAATGACCTGGTGGGTTTTCTACTCGGCGAGAGAACGCTTCGCTGTACACTTCTGTAAACACCACTGTGGTTTGAAAAACCTGGTTGACCAGTTGGTAGGACGATCACATTTCACCGCACTTCAGTGATGCGACGAAGTTTTCCAGGATAGGTGAAAGTATCGTGCTAGTGGAGACTGCTGTCTTGATGAGAGCGGATGGTTACGCGAAGGCTAGAAAGCCAGAAGGCTTACGCTAGCCCCGCGAACTCGTAGTAAAACAACCTATAACACAAGCAAACACAGAACCTCATCTATTGAAAATTTGGATTCCATGTAAGGCTCCATCTACGATAGAAAACCCTATCACAGTAAACATTTCCTATATTTCTCTCTAAGCATAGCTTAAACTTCATTCCATGACATATGTATTTTCTGACAGAATATTAACCATGGCACAAGAAATGAACATAATAATCATAGACGTGAATTTAAGTAGAGGGCATATTCGGAACAAATTTGTTGTTCCAACATCAGAACACAGAAAGGTTCAAATTGGTTGTAAAGATGGAAAGCGAGAATTTTATAAATGTTCAAACTCCTGGTCAAAAAGAGGATTAAAAGAGAGAGTCCCAAACAAACGGAAACAGGAACCTTAAAAAAGCGGCTGGACATCAGCGATCAGGATGAACAAGAAAATGATACGAGCAGAACAAAAGCGGAAGTGAATTGAAAAGACAGAAATCAGAGAGTAAATATGGCACTGGAACGTTACAAATCTAGGTGTCGTCAATTGAATTGATTTGAATATTCCAGATCCTGTCGGTGTTGTTGCTAACAGAGCACAAAAGATCAAACGTCATTCTTAATTTCGTGCTCATCAAGGGATCCGCTAAAGAAGCTGTGTTTGGCGAGTTCGGATTTTGAGTGCATCGATAAAGAAACAGAAAGCTTTCGATGAGTTCTGCGGTTTCTCCCGCCATCTCTTTTGAAACCTTAAGTGCTCTGTCGGAGTTATCCTAAAATCTCTCCGCTTGGCCGTTCGATTTGCGGATGGGGGTGGGGCGGGGGTGAGGGTGGAGGTGGGTTCGCCGATGTGGTCGAGGTGACCGTGCTTTGAGAATATCCTAAACTGCCGATATGTGAACTCGGTTCGGTTCGGTTCGGTTCTTACAACCACTAACCATGCACTTTCGTGCGCCGGTTTTGATTGCTGTCTTTTGGTTGCCCATTTGAATAAAATAGCAGAATGATGATTAGAATGTTGAGAGCAGATTTAACCGGAAGGTAGCAGATTTTCATAAACAGAAAGGACAAGAATAATGAGTAGCTGAAAGAGCGCCACTGTTTGCGACACCCAGCCATATCGCTCAGTGTCTCTAACCATCGGTGATCATAATCTCTGGGTCCCCAGCCAGGGAGCTTAACGGGACCTATGTGAGCCAGTCTTCTGGGAGAGGTTTTCATACCCTCATACCAGGTCTTAGCTTGACCTCCTTTCATTTTTTTCCAACCGCTACCTGTCTCGCCAAGCATCGCTCGCTGTGGCAACTTATTTGGTGACATGCGTAGCACATGTCCCAACCAGCGGAATCTATGGAGGTCGATCACTTGTTCCAGTGGACGACCGCGATTACCTAAAACTCCTTGCCTAACCTCAGCATTGTTCGCCCGGTTTCCCCACCAGACTCGTGCAATGCTGCGTAGACAGAGGTGCTCGAACACCGACAATCTATCTTTATCCTGTTCCCGTAATGGCCAAGACTCTGCGCCGTAAAGCAGAACTGGCCGAACTGCTCCAGCAAACACTCGACCCTCCATAGACAACCGGATGTCGCGACGGCGCCACAGATGTCTTAAGTTGGGAAATGCCAACCGAGCTTTCTCTATGCGCGCCGACACTTCATCTGTGATGCGTCCGCCAGGTGAGATATAGCTGCCCAGGTGGAAAAACTTTCCTACTTTCTCTACAACTGCCCCGGTCAGGGTGAAGCGGGGGACTGGGTCAACCCAATCTTGGAGCAGCGTTTTACACTTTGAAGGTGCAAAGCGCAATGTCGTCTGCTTACTCCAGATCAGACAACCTGTTGCCTGGAAGTAAATCGATGCCGTCATTCTCGCACGAGGATAGTGCTGTTCCCATAATCAAATCTATAACGAAGTTAAATAGAAATAGAGAGAGAGCAACCCTATCGAACACCACTTTCCGTGGTGAGCTCGGGTGAAAAAGTGCCGTAAGCTCAGACTCGGCTTCGACTATTATTATAGAAGGATTGTGATATTGAAATAGACTTCTCGGGAACACCCTTTAGGGAAAGGAAGTGCCAGATTTTAGAGCGGTTGACTGAGTCGAAAGCCGCTTTCAGGTCGAGGAAGATGGAAATGGTGGGTTGACGAAAAGAGTGTCTGTGTTCTAGCACTTGATGAAAAGTAAAGATGTGGTTGATACAACCTAGATCAGGTCTAAAACCAGCCTGGTTCTCACGTGTGCACTCTTATACCTTTATTTCTCGGAAAACCTCAATTTCAGATGGAGGACTGATGTCAACTGGCAGTATTTGTACAGTTGAATCGGTTGTAGAGAGGTCTTGTGCTGACGAGGGCCAGCTGAACTGTACCTTAAGATGTTCTGCCCAACGTTCAAGACGACGTTCCTGAATTTGAATCAGTGTGCCGTCGGACTCCTTAATTACCTCACTGACGCCTGCTTTCCTTGGGCCTGCACTCCTAATTAATCGGAAAAGATTGCGACTATTACCGATAGCCGCAGCCTTTTCCATCTCTCTACACTTTGCTTTTCACCACTTCTAACGGTCATTCCTCAGACTCTTGATGAGCTGACGTTTAAGGGATTTGCGCGCTTTGTCGTAGTTTGAATCCGAAGGAATGGCTTTGTGAGTGTCCAGCAGGGCAACCGAAATAGGTGAACTGGGTGCCGTTGTCACTGACTGGCATTTCAGAGAGGGACCGAAACGAGTGAAAAAGTGGCGGAGCTTTGTGATTGAAGTTAGAATTTGGGCTATCCATAAGGAGCATTTCGCGCGATTTGCCAAATGCGACGATAGGGCGACAGATGGGGTCAGATCTACCGACCTTTGATCGGTCCGACAACATGAACGTGGATACGCGACCAGGGTTTATCAGGAATTGATGAACTGCAACGCTTGGCCTTCTTTTATCGGCATGTTGGGCGTTGCGTCCGTCACAACTGCCTTTGCCAACACTCGTGCAACCAATCGTTCATTGAATTATGGATTAACAGATCACTCGTGCCGCCGCGACCGCAAACATTTACCATAGAAATGATTGCCCCATATTCCGGTGTGACATTTTCATCCTGCCTTCCCCATTTACCATATTTTTCACACTTTCTCAATTGTTTTATTCATTCTTGACTAATAAATTTCATATAGCCTCCGCTTCACACATTTTATCTTGCTTTTCCCTATCCATAGCTTGTTGTCAAGTGAACACACACATTCATTCATTCAACACCAGCTTATGTTTCGCATGAATCGAACGTTACATGTAAATACCTAAGGCAATATAACGAAAAGAAATTATATCCGTGTTAGAAATTAAGTAAACATCTTTTTGAACGAGCGAACTTGCATTTGTATGATATTGTTTCGTATTTATTACACTACTCATCAGTAGTATATTTATACATGCTAAATTCGCTTTTGGTGGGGTGCTAGCGTGTCACGTGACTTGTACCCTGCATAATGACCTGTTGGCTGAGTTTCGCACAGTGGCGCTCGTGCAATTACTCATTATTCTTGCAACCCCAGTCTGTATGAAACCTTTATCCTCTCTTTGATTCTGCTCTCAACTTTTCATTTTTCATTCTGCTCTCTTGACCAAATGAGCAACCTAAAGGAAGCAACCAAAAAGTTGCATGATTTATGTTCACAAAACTGAACTGAACGGAAACCGCTGGATGCGATGTATCTACAGAAGTCCTTTACTACATTGCGGATGGGCATACTCTAAGAAATGAATAAATATAATTCAATGGCATGATAAAGAAATCATCGGAAGTGTGTTTTGAAAGGATCCGTTTCACACTGTACGATTTTTATTGTCAAGGTGCACGCATTACTCTGCGATAAAACTATGTTCACGTTGAACAGTGAAGAGGAAGCTAGGAAATACATAGATAATAGAATCCTTAAAGTAAACAGCTAAGTCAACCTAAATGGATTCAGGCATATGAAAAAAAAACTAGACCTCGTATAAACAAATCATATGAATTCCACAATTAAGGTGTATCGCCGCGTCCCATTTTCAATGAAAGCCTGGATGAAGAAGCAAGATTCCTTAATTGAATTCAAATGACGACATGAGACGGGACAGACAAAGCTCATAAAGCTCAGTATACTAGGGCACCGTAACAAGGAAATAATGCGCATTTAACCGAAAGATTTCGTTATGATTACTTAAAGAAAAGGAAGACGACTTCAAAGCGTGGTCTGTTTTCCTGAAAAAGAATATTTGTTTCCCAATCTCTAAAGTGGATACGTGCTGCGTAATGCGACTTCCGTCGAACGCATTGAATAAAGGGATTTTTCATGAATAACGAACATGGCTTTGAAGGTATATAGTTTTGCTGATCATTTTCATTGAAGATTCCCACTATAACATAGGAGAAAACAAGAAATAGCGAACAAGATAGTTTTCGACAACTTTCCCTTCTCGCTGGTACAGTTATATATAAAAGGCAATAGGCATTTCACACATGCATAACCTATGATGTGTGTGAGGATTTGATTGATAGATATAATTAGTTGATGGCGTGTGGCTTGCCATCAAAATGAGTGTTGGGTGGATGGGAGTAGGGATGAGGCACACGAGGGTAAGAACAGAGTCAAGGTTAACCTGTTTGGGTTATGGGGTCAATCAAATGGGTCATGGGGTCATGAAAAGGGTTAGCTCCAATCACGGGAGTGAACTGACACCGGAGCCATGGTAGTTGAAGTACTTTGACCGATTGCTTTTAGGAACAAAGCGATGTATTAGCCAGACGGATGGCTAATGCCTCGGCTGTTGCTAAATGTTGCTAACGTATAGACTTTGATGGATATCTAATGGTTACCCTTAACGGTTCACGCAGAAAGACCTATCCGAGACACACAAGGGAACTCAAATAACAACAAGGAATAAGAAAGACTTGCAACTCCCTTTCAAAAGGATCACGAAAGTGAACCAATCACCATGCGTTTGGAAAGAGCAATCAAATGCGCATTTCCGGCGGCACGTTTACTTCACCAGTTCAACAATCAGCCGATTAGTTCCATCAACCTCAAAGATAACTGAATTGTTTGAACATTTTATATGATTACCTACTAATTTGTTTGTTCATGTTCGGCAAACTATATAGGTAGAACCATTACACAGTTTTCCCAGAGGATCAAGGAACACAAACCAGCCTGGGTGGCCACCGGAGACAGGAAAACGATCTCCAGTACCACTGTGGAACATCTCGCAAATACGTGACATCTTGCGAGGCTTTCAAGATGGCCTAATGGGTTCTTTCTTAGCAATTAGCTGTTCATCAGCATCATTTGGCGACTGCCGAGGCAGTAGCCATCCGTCTGGCTAATACATCGCTTTGTTCCTAAAAGCAATCGGTCAAAGTACTTCAACTACCATGGCTCCGGTGTCAGTTCACTCCCGTGATTGGAGCTAACCCTTTTCATGACCCCATGACCCATTTGATTGACCCCATAACCCAAACAGGTTAACCTTGACTCTGTTCTTACCCTCGTGTGCCTCATCCCTACTCCCATCCACCCAACACTCATTTTGATGGCAAACCACACGCAATTAATTAATTGTATCAAATGATCATTTTATTGTGGAGGAGGCCGAACTGGACAGTAATCCAAATCATGATAGTTCCAACAGTTAACTTGTGCTCTCGGTTTTGACCATATAATGGACTACACTAAGGGATAAAGACCATTTTAGCTGTGTTAAAGGATTATTTACAGTTTGTAACTGTTGATTGTATCTTCCTATTTAGATGTTCAATGTTTGGATTATCCCATTAGGTTTTTCACAGGCACAGGCACTAGTGATGATGATGTTCGGTGTGGGTTTCACTCCTTGGGACAGGGGGCATAAAAAGTACGCACTGCTGACGAGTCCCAATCAGGATGAAACAGCTGTCCAGTGCCGTTTATCGGTTATTACAAACGTTTCCACCACATTTAAATGCATTCAAATATCGGGGAATCAACGATCTCCCAAGGAGTGAAACCCACATCGAACATCATTATCAACTTCATTAGAATCATCGTGAACTGTATGAATTTGGTTTATTATAAAACAAGGAAGTTGCCATCATCCTGTTGTTTTAACCATTTATGCAAAGGAAACATCGAAACATCGAACATTACAATCTGTACCACATATTCCAAATCCGTGTATTCAGACAGTAAGTGGATTTTTTCCTAAGGAGCTAGTAATCAAAAAGCAAAAGTACCCCCCGCAAGTAGTCGAGGTAGTAATAAAAAAGTTAAGAACATTGTTACCAGGTAACTGTGGTCATGGTCATGGTCATGCAGTGCCCATCTGTTTTCTCACCTCTGACTGACGGAATGTACACTCGGATGGTATTCCGGATGACACAAACGCAGAAGCTCCGAGAAACCTGTGGAAATGATAAAAATAGATCAATGAAAATTGCTAGAGCTTGAAAGATCACTACAACTGTGGGGGAAAACGCTTTCAACCGTTTTTCTTAAGTACAGTATATTAATTAATAATTTAACGTCAGGAATTTCGGGAATCCCAAAAACATTGAACTCAGTAAATTGATAAGTCAATCAGATGACTGCAAATATGTAAACCTTACTCAAACCGATTATATTTTCGAACACTGACATTTCTTTTTTGAACGAATGGGAGAAAATACCAAAGAATAAAATTGTTGCCCATTTTCTTAGAGATCGAGTATGACTTACAACAATGCATAGGTAATTTTGTATATAAAACTGGGCATGTCATCCTAAAGTCTCCCGGGGGGTTCACAACACCAACTCGTTGGAGTAGTACGTGGAGCACTATCTCGAGCCACCTCTTTAAGTTATCAGCCACCTTATAAAAAACTCGCCATAAATGTTACAATCACAGCCCCAGAATCATGTAAACGTTTCACTATTTCGTTTAAAAGTCGATGTTCATTCGGGGAGTCAGTTTCTTTCATCATTTGCTCCAATTGCCCTCTTTCAGACAGAAACTTAAATTTCCCG
>UZAN01046112.1:0-18384 GCA_900618425.1 Echinostoma caproni
ACCACCGCCACCACCACCACCACCACCACTACCACCACCACCACCACCAC
The DNA here is from genome assembly GCA_900618425.1 of Echinostoma caproni. Lineage (NCBI taxonomy): Eukaryota > Metazoa > Platyhelminthes > Trematoda > Plagiorchiida > Echinostomatidae > Echinostoma > Echinostoma caproni. Next base: position 51 of record UZAN01046112.1, read on the forward strand.
CACCACCACCACTGCCACCAAGCCAAGTGTTGTCCAAACTAAGCTACAGATTACCAACAATAAAGTACACATTGTCGGGAATAAATTACTTTATACCGTAGGACAAGTTTTCCCGAGTTATCATGTATCTGAGACTAATTGCATTGCGTGTTGTTTTCAAGAGAAAACTGCAACGTTTTGAGTGTACGACATTTCACAGATAGGAGTACATTTCAATGTAAAATCCGTGATCTTATCAAATATTATATGGGTTGAAAGAAGGCAAATGGTGTTGATTAGTGCATTTACTGCCACGTCATCTGCTCCGTTTAATATTAACCTGGAAGATCAGCATCCGGTTTTTCCAATTGTTGCTTGGTAACTCACTTGACAGGCTATCGGAGAGAGACTGGAGAACAGGTGTGTGTGTGTGTGAACTCTCGAGAAAAACATCTTGCTGATGAATGGGGAGGAGAGAACGGAAAGATTACTTATGTTAAACATAGGCTTTTTCATATTCAAGTATCCTTCTGTTCTCAGATATTCTTGAAATCTATGCAGTGAAATAAAAGTAATGGTGAATATTTTGCTGAGCACATTACCACGGTTAACCGCTCAATAAATTGAATGAGCTTTGTAGTATCGGCTGTGTTTGCGTGTGTGAAGATCCAATCACTGTTCGCAAGTTGTTCCTATTCCATGTTTGATGTTTTGGTTCACAAAACTCGACCTGTACTTTTCTTACGCATCAACTGATGCCAGAGTTTTATCTCAGTCTCCGGGTAACACCATGCTCCTTTCTTTGCGCTTGACCCCCCCTTGGCACCACGGGAAAAGAAACTGGGAAGATCGTCGAAACTAAACTCGTTCCAGCTACCTCAGCCCAAGTCGGTTATCAATATGGAATTTACACTTTTATATGGTCTCATACAGATCACATTGATAGTGGCGCATTTGCCCGCATTCATTCTTCAATTCCGACCAGATTCGAGCAACTCAAAGAGCCCCGCACAGGATCTATTATCTGGGCATTGAGCGCGACCGGAAAGATTCAAATTGAACATCAATATGAATACCTACCATTTAGCTAACTAGCTATGGAATATTTGAGGTGTGCATAGTGAACTTGGTCAATTTTCTTTGGTATAACGCTTGCCCTCAGTTGTCTGAAAACAAACTGCAATTTCCAGAGTTCAAAGCCTTGTTTTGTTTTCGCGTGAACTACAAGACAGTTCATGAGGTGATGCTTAATTTGGATATACGAAGCGGAGTTTTAAAGAATGCAGAACCGTTTAATAAGTCCCGACGAAGCTATTGACGTGTTCCATTTGACACGCACTTCCCATCCCCTTCAGTAGCTGTGGTGGATTCGTCCCATTACGAGTGATTTCCATCAAGTCGGGTTAGCGATTCATTGTCATTTTCGGACGTTTTGATTCTACCGGGCAATTGCGAATTCCACTAGGACAGACTTATGTCAAACAGCTTACTCACACAGTTTGAATCACTAGATAACAATTTTGTACATCATCAAGACATTACTATATTTACCCATGTTATACCACATCTAACCGGCAGAAAACCCGAAAACCTGTCCTAGTTGAATGAATGAGATACAAGTTGAAATGCTGGGTATGTTTTCAAGTTTACTAAAAAGTAAAGTCAATATTCCGAAAATGAAGGGTTTTAGGAAAAAGCAAGTCGAAGTATTCGGAAAACGTTCCGCCTCCTCACAGATTTTTACTTAAACAGGAACGATCTAATCCGCATGAATGGTTGTAACACGGACTTGTGCAACCACCATTGCCAAAACTGAATGCACCACATAATCACCACCTCTTCCGCAACTAGGGTAAATGTTATCGTTATGATGCCATATAGTGCCATGAAAATATGTACTGGGTTATCAGCGAGGTTCGTTTGATCGGCTGACGGAGAATATAAACAGTCGTCGTTAGTTTCACACACACACACACACACACACACACACACACACACACACACACGGAGTGCCATTTGTGTTCAGCGATAGAATTCTTCCGTGAGGAAAGCCGGAATGACGGTAGTTTTTTCATTTGGCCTCTTTGTTTTCAGAGAATAACGCTGAAAAATTTCGTTGACTAGCATGGTGATTTTGATAAATTGCCATCCACATTCGGCTGGGTTCATATAAATACGAGTTTTAAAGAAAATATAAACTGGACATAAAAATATCATAAACTACATATTACGCTCCTCAAAGATGAGTCTGCACATACAATAGTCACGTGAATGGATCAGTCTTTTGAATTAACAAAGCTTCCGAGTCCTGGTAACCGAGTGCAGAAAATCTACCAAAAAGGATCGGTTATTCTATATCAGGACTTCCAACAACTTAGAAACCTGAATCAATTCCCGGGTGGCATATTGAACAAACATGACAAAGAAGAATAAGCTGTTACAATGTTAAATATGCCGTTCGCCTAAGGCCAGGAACGAAAACAATGATACAAAAATACTGAGACGGGGTTGTAGGGAAACGAGGTGCTGTTTCGGATCCTAACTGGAATCACCTTCATCATAAACAGAGTTGTTACTCTATCCACCTGTACAACTTTCCTCAGAAAGATAGATGTATTTTCCCAAATTTCGAATTCCAGTACAACAAATAGTATACCATTATTATAATCAAGTTACTAATGCCCAATTCAACTTCTTAGAGGGTATCGTCGGTGAATCCAAATGCGCACTTTTAACCCATACCAAAGTACAGTAAAAGATGTGCTCCATTTCTGACGGTTGTCGAATTCACATCTCATCATGGTGATCGCAAATCTTAAAAAATCATTGGTTGTGCTCCGATTCTAAATCCTTGGATTGAATAATGTGGCTAGTCTACTCCAATAATTCTGCATGAATTGTTACTTCATTGATGGCTATTTTTAGCGAAAAAGACCTCTCCATTGCATGGGGCAAAAATAAGCTTTGATCGAAAGTTGATCGACTCATTGAACGTGTCTGTGCCTGTGCCATTCGTGTGCATGCGCCAGGATGGCGAGTGAAATTTAGCGAGTTTGTTTGGGATCAACTGAAGGACGTCTGCTAGTGCTATGCCAGAGAAACAAGGCGTTTTCAATCACGGCAACGTGAAACAAGACTGAGAGAGTTCAGTGGATTTGTTTCTTCGTCTCTACGTACTGGGAATAAACCGAATGCGCTGGACGCTGCACTGATTTTTAACCGATAATGTGCAGCGAGGAATTTACTTGCCTCACGGTTCTGGTTCAGTCTAATCGAAAACCAACAACGGGGTAGATGGACAGCAAACAGAAGCACGGTCGACCGAAAACGATCATCAGCGTAGCTATCACAGGCTTCTAGAAAGTAGTTATGAGAAGTCACAGAAATCTCGTCGGATGGTATTCTATTGTTATGCATTCTAAGGCATGATATTAACATTTCTGCAATAAAGATAAAAGTAACTTGTGTTTCATGTCCACGAATTTCTTTTTATAAAGAAAGGCGTTACTCGGGGTGAGCAACACAGTATGTCGATGAAAGAGTTCTTTTCCTGTACTTCCCTGTTGATGGAAAGTGAATATCTCGATACATCGACATTGAATTAAGTGTCCAATGCAGGCGGTAATGACCGAGTGGTTGTGGCCATCACAATTTTGACCCGGATGTCCCGGGTTCGAACCGCTCCACCGCTATCCCTCTTCCCCATTTCTTTGTTTCCCATGCAGCCTTTGTCGTATGACCGCAGCCCCTTTCCAGAAAGTTTACTTTACAGTAGTATATTCAATAAATAAAAAAGGAAGTAAAAAAGACAACATGGTGATTATGAGTTTGTTTTCCCTCCTGTTACACACACACAAGTGATCTTAGGATTCGGGACCGAGTGAGCTGAAATAAAATGATCAGTATAAAGTCACAGCAAACAGATATGGAGTTAAAGTGCGTAGAAGGGAGACAAAATGACACGCTACACAACTCCTAATTCAGAAGTGGAATTTGAAGAGATTTGACGGTATCTTGTAAACTGTTTTCCAGAGGAAATGTATTCTATTATGAGGGCTGTAGTTGTTGGAGAGATAGCACGGTTTGCAAGAATAGAAAGAACCTAAACTCTGTCAGCACTTTCAAATGTATAGCAGTGGTGTGCATCTTTAAATTTTTTCACAAAATGAACTTCACTGAAGAAGTGAGACCATCGTGGGTGAACCGTTTGAAACAATAAGCCAACCGATCAGAGTCGTTTGTGCTTAACTGGTGGACAGTGTACATCGAATATGTTCAGAGAGGATGAAGCAAAGGACGACGTTTCGTGGAGGTTTCGTACGAAACGGTATAATACTGGATGTCCTTAATTAATTGGGTATTGTCTTCAGTGTTGTTGAAGATGTTGGGTATAATTAGTAACAGGCTACTGGCGCATTTTTCACAATTTGGCCCGCCGATATCATGGGACTTAACAATTGGCGATTTCAACTTATTCAAATGGAATCGAACGCATAAAGAGCTGTGTCAGGTATAGAGGGTAATTCTGGTCTTTGAGTAGACCTGGGTGGGGATAGCTATTCTGAATAGGTTACAATTTATATCTTCAATAGAGAAGAAGAGTGACAACTGACAGGCGAGCCATCAATAGAGTTTCGACAGAATATTTGGGCTTATAACATGTTCAGAAGGCAAATTACAATTCCAAAGAACTTTGTTATAGTAGTCATCAAACGATAATCCTTAGATTTTTAAACGTATCCCTCTTTACGTTATTTCTGAATGGAAGAACACACAAATGAGTCGGATATGGAATGTTTGAAATGACCGGGAAACATCAAAATAAAAGTTAGGACATCCAGTCAAATGAAGACAGACAGCAGTTAAATCCTAGTGAAAACAAATACGGAAAGGACTATTACAGCGACTGTGCCTCGGAGTATCGTAACATGTTTCGGGTAAAATTCTGCACCCGAAATCAGTAGCCTTTGATTACATATAAGGATATCAAAAAGGTTCAAAAGCAACATATAGAAAACAAAGAAAAGCAAGAGGAAAACGAACTAAAACTCGAAAAATTCGTCTGAGAGACATTTTGAGAATATACCTGTGTTTGAAATTATAGCTGGTCGGTAGTCGCTTAGGTATTTGTGTTTACATCCAAGAATGGCTGCATTTATATTTCTTTTTATCATTTTCTTTTTCATTTTTCATTTTTACTTCCTTTTATCGAATACTTGATGATAGAATTTTCAGGAAGGAGGAAGGGACCAATCAAGGGGTTGCCATAGAATGGGGAAAATTCGGTGGTGGTGATGAGATTCGAACACACACGCTCACCGGGTGTTTGTTAAGGTGGTGATGTTGCACCGGATCACCACTACCCGGCAAGTATTGTCAAAAAAGGATAGTTAGTAGAACTATGTCACTAGGCCCCACTAATGTATATGCGAAAACCGCACGAAGGCTTTAGAGATGGGATGGGACGATCTACACGGTTGTCAGCGAAACCATCGAGCTAGGAGTGCGACCAGGTTTCCTGAGAGAATTTAACTTCTAGTTGGGAGTATTCAAAATGTCGGAATAAAGTGATGAGTATTTAAGAGACTTTAAGGCCGGCGAACGAACAATTCCATGAGTATTCACAGGAATGTGCCCCCATGGGAAGGTGTTTTTTACGCAAAGCCATTTTCTAAATGTGGTTCCATTGTGAGAAGTTGAAAAATTATTTGATTGTTACCAGTCAGTCTACTCTCAACAGTAACTTCCGAATTTCAGATTAGAAACCGTGACGATATTTCGCCATAGATATCATTGAATCGAACATCGGCCGTTGTAGCACACAATGTGAACTGGCTTCGTCAAAAGAAGCAAACCATATTTTGTGTTAATGACAATAGAAAGGATTTTAGGCAGCACAACCGAATGCCTAGGGCTCCACCCAAATGAGGTAGATACCTTACAAGCCAAGTGTGTCTATGTGATGTGTGAGTGCGGCTTGATAGATTGTCATGGTAGAACTTGTTGGCAATAGGTGAGAGGTGGAAAAGCGTTGAACTAAGCAATTTAAACAGAGTGAGAGAGGTAGTTTGATATTCAGTAACTCTATGAACAGTAAAACCGACACAATAGGTGAGTAGCAACACACGAATACAAAAATCGAATAAATGGATATTACAAGAGTTTGAAAGAAAGAATGCGACAAGATGTTGAATCGCCAAAACTTATAAAAGGTATTAATTATAAAATACCAGATAAATAATAGTCTATGCCAATTAGCGAGTGATTTTTATATTACGTGTTGTCACTACCATAACGACCTATTTCCATTCAAGCAAATGTAAAATTTTCTCTCTGGTTAGAGAGAGAGAGAGGGAACTGATGCTTCACTACGATCGGGAGGCAGTAACCAATACACTGGAGTCTGGATATCATTTTTTCGGACCGCGTGGCTTAACACTCACTCATCAGGAAATGTTTCAGCAAACCAAGGTCAAACGGGAATCAAACCAAATCCCAGAGCAAAAGAGCGAGTTCCAATTACATATGGAAATTTTCATGCGTAACTCCCGGTTACATCTTGCACATGTACCACACATCGAATCTCTTTGCCTATAGATGGTGTAGAGAAAATCTTCGGCCAGGTTTTATCCCATACAGAACTGGCCGGTGAACTTCACTGACCGGATCAAATGTACCCAGCACAATTGCTCTTATTTCGCTTGTCTCCCAACTATGATGCACACCACACAAGATAGGAGACAGGTCAATCGGTCAAACGATTTTGGTCACCGTCACATCGAGCCAGAGGTCGAACCCCATCATAGCCGCGTAAATAGCCCCTCCCCGGACCTTTGATTAACAACTTCTCCTTTGTGAAACGTGTTTGTACATTAATGCATTCCGTAAGAAGAAAAATAATAAACATAACAATTCATAGTTCCTACTTCCAAAGTCACAACTGGCAGGAGAAAAATATCCGTGTACCAGAGAGAGGTTATTCAAAATGACTAGTATGAATAGGGTCATTATCCATATTGATTAGTATAGATTGAATGTGACGAAGAAAGTGATCATGTACGACAGTTTAAATCCCGTGAAAGAATAACGATATTCCAGGTGGTGATGATTGTACCTCTTTCACTGTGCTTCTTACAAAATAATTTGAAATGTCTGTTTGAAGGACGAGGTAAAGCTTATCGGTAAGAGGCTAATGCATAGTGTAAATAGGATTTAAAGGCTTCGAGTACCAATCGCACTGTGCCTCACACAGATAGACAATAATGTGCCGGGTCAACTCTGTGTGCATGACGGGAACCGCTACTGATGTGGTCGAACCTAGGTGCAGTGGTGAAAGGAACGTATACGAACACAAAATCGATGAACTCAAACCGAGCACTAGACCTTTTCAACCGTTTGGGTTTACAACAGTCTGTGCAGTCAAGAACGTAGAACCACAGATCTGGATTCGAGATTGAGCACAACAATTTTCTGAAGATCAATCCGGAAACAAGGTTTCAGGCGCAGATAGGAATAGACTTGTTGAGTACCTGACGAAAAAACATTACGACGCTAGGTTTACAAGAGATTGAAGAATTCAATATCCGTCAAATATCTCAATTCTCAGTGACATTCGGATTGTTTCGTAATTTTAACCCTGGTTGTTTCTGTGTAAACTGGTGGCATTCTGCTATCCATTTAGTCTATCTTATTTACATTTGTATATTATTCCACCATAGTTTATACGTTTTTCAATTCGAGACGATTACGGGTCTATGTAAGATGTCCATTAGTCATGTCCTATTGCTACGCGAACGGTATAATATGCTGTGCAACAGCAAGTTTCTGAATCAAAGGGCCTGCTCGATTGAAGGAGTGCAAACGCGTTCGATCGATGACTGTGGTCATGTGAATGGAGGGCCAGAGTCGTATTGTGGCTATAGGGTTCAGTGGGGTGTCAAATACGAATAAATAAATCCATCCCATCAAGGTGGGGTAATCTTCGTCAGATAGCAGCCGGGATACTATGGAGGTTTGTGCCAACTTCGTATAAGTAAAGCGATTGCACGTGACTACCACGGCTTGAATGACGTTAGGTTTGATGAGTCAGGACACAGTGCTTCAACCGACTTCTGGTGCCTGTGGAGTAACAGGTGTCAATAAAAGAATCGAAGAAACGACTTATTCCAGTAACCTAACTTGTATGCACTGGGTATAGCTGCTGGGTTTCCTTGTTTGCCTAATCCAAGTGAGAACTGTAGTCTATATTCAATAGTAAGGCATTCTGTAGAATGTATAGGGTGCACCCTTTCCTTTCTAGGTGCTGAAATTCCTGCAAAAAGGCGCTCATGACCACAGCTGTACCCCAAACTTATTATTTCATCTAAATGCAATATTTGTCTTTTTGTTCCAGTTGCTTCAAAGTTTACGAGAAGTTAATCTTAGCCACATCAAAGCAACTCGCGGAGAGATCACATTCTGTTTGTTTGACACGATTTATGGATAGGTGATAAAATTTTGAGGACGACAGATTAGGAGATATAATGAAAACAAATGCAGATTCATTCGAAAGGAAGATGAGACAAGATGTTAAGATACGAAGCAACCCTCTCCAGTGGAGTAAGATAAAAAATAGTCAAATCTTGAGGGCTAGAGCAGAAATATTGGATCCAGCTGTAATGGGATTGATACATGTATCGGGAGCTAGATGGGTAGATGAGGTGGTGTGTGAGAACCAAACCAATTCACATGACTCGATCGATGACATTCTGCATGCGCATAAAATGCTGTCAATGGAGGCTGTTTTACCAAAGTTTTACTCACACTGGTTAGCCAGTTTATTTTCAACTCAACAAGGCACCAATGATTACGAAATCTAGACCATATGCTAACTGCTGTTTAGTAAACATTACGAACAATTTTATTTCAAATCATTGATATGTAATAAGTTTTTCTCAGTATCGAGCTCCAAGTGCGATGCAACACCTGAATCCCCAAACCTTCTGATAGATAACATTACTGACGTTTTCCAAATTAAAATACTAGTCAATATTTCGTGATTACCTACAAAAAGCATCATTTGACCTAGGTAAAAAGCTGTCCTCGGAAATCACACTGATTAGAGTCGCATTGCCCATGCAAAAACTTACCTAATAAAAGGCGTTTGAATCTATTTCCGAATAGATTCACATGTCATGATGACCGTCGCACTGCTCCCGTTGGTAACGATCGACTAGTGTTCGGACGATGTGAACGAAATCAGATCCGAGTAGTCTTAGGGAAGTAGATGGTTTCGAACCACAGGAGTGCCTCATGCGTGACCGCTACCGGTAGGTGAGCCTACTGATCGCGTGATCGCTTTCCGGACGGAGGTTCGTGAATGAATACTGCACTACAAGAAAAACAGTGAACAGGCTCAACTAGTGCGTATTAATGTATTTATTCTGGTGCGGTTAGGTTACCACTTGCATCATGCAATATGTACAAACAAACTCCTACGACTGTCGATACGTCCTTGAGCGAGCGTACAAACATACATAGGTACACACACGCATGCATGCAGGTACGAATGCATCCTCGCATCTGACGTGAACTCCGATTAGGATCAGAATCAAACAGGTGAGCAGGTCGAATTATGATTGGTCGAGGATTCCACATCCTCATGACCCATTATTGGTCAAAATAGACGCTACAGATATAGACTTATATGAGTAAACTGAAATGAGTAGTATCGGATTAACCAGATGTTGAACGGGATCCCGTGTGACGGATATGTCAGAGAGTGGAATGAGTATGATCTTTAAATCCGAGAAAGGGATGATGCTCGCTTGAACTCCGGAAGAAACGCGACAGTGATTCGACTCCCAAGGATTGAGTTAACTATCGAATAAGTTCAGCTGGTGCGGAATAGATGAGTTATGAATGAAAACAGTGCAATCTGTCCAATGCATTGCGGAGGCCATGAACTTACATTGTGATGAATAGCATTATGATTAGCGGAATTTAAAAAGTAAATGATTTCTTTGATTTCAGACCACTTAACCTCATCGGTCGTCTGCCATGCACACTGAACCGCTTATGCCAAATAGGCACGCATCTCTATGCATAATAACCGATTTTCAATCTGCTATTGCGTATTTTTGATTACACAAATTCGTATGATGAACAACAAACGAGGTAGACCCCATTGTCACGAAAACCTGCTATTCAGTGATGAAAACCAGTAACTAGGGGCTTGTTGTGGTGAACCACAAATGACCCCAGGCATGTTGTTAAACCGAACGACAACGAAGCGGTCTATCATCAAAGTTGAACAGCGATAGCGGGGTTCGAATCTCGGACCATAAGGCCCAAAGCACGCCGGTGACAACGACTTGACTACTGCACCACTACTATTCAATGAGAAACGCATACCCGCATTGAGTTTTACTGCGCTGATAAATTTGATTCAGCCGTTCTTTGGAAAGAAACTGATTATGGCAAATGGTGTACCTCATTATCTGGCTCGTGTGTCTGTATATGTATGTGACGCCTGAGGTACGAACTTTACTAGGGTTACATGACCCATAAATGAAAGAGGCGGTCGTTGGTTGAGTTATTCAGACCAGTTGGTAGTTGAATTAGCAATCCGGGCTACATGCACGCGTTTGGATGTTTGCTTCTGTGTGCGCATACGGAAATGAACAGCGAGACCCGGAGCAATTTTGTCTCAGTGCATGTTCTTATCGTGTAACTAATAGCCCCCTTTTGGATCTTATTATCTGATTGAGATCATTCTTACTCAGTCATGTCTCTGGATCACTGGAAAGGTGGCGCAACGAGATGACAGCTTCTTTTCAAATGAGTGCATAATTGCGACAGATTCTTTGGAAGAAAATGTGGCGAAAAGCTTGCTTTCAGTGATTTATCTACTGACCAAGTACAGCGCATAACTCAGGGAAGGAAAACGGGGGAACAGTGAAAGCAGGGTTTTAATATGTGCAAAATGGGATTTGAGGGTTTGGGAGACAGAGATGTTCTGATACTGACTGCATAAGCGGTGATAACCCCTTACGCAGTGTGAATATTCGACTGAAATGTTAGTCGAGGGCACTTTGGACACACGGTCGTGGGAGGGAAAGAAATTTAACGAACTGTTTGTGTGCACACAGTGGTTGGTTGTTTATTCTAATCACTATCGCCTCTGCTGTAGATAGCAATCGGGCTTTAATATCCTTAGAAAGGATTCTCATTAGTGAATAGATTGGACAGAACGATAACAGCTTTAATGAACTTGCAATGTCAAGGTGGTAAAACAAACGTGCAACACGCTTCGTTCACTGAGAGTTGAGGTCACTTTATGTGCATTTTGATGTAATCATCTGCGACTGTATCGATAGCTATTATTTTCATTTGGCCTCTTTTCTATACAATTATTGCCTATTGATAAACTAGTTTGCAGCCCTCTATAAAATGAAACCGTATATAGTGCTTGAATTGCCCATGGGAGATATAGCGATGCGAAAATTTGTAAAATCTTCTGCCATTCAGAACAAAGGAAAAATTATTCCACAGAACATACGTACACCGGTGTAGAAGAAACCAAATCCGGTTGGCAGAATTCGTGGAATTATTGATTGAATTAAACAATTAAAGTCCCCATGATATTTGAATCATTCGTAAACTATTGTCTCACATGATGCCCACCACGTCAGTTTGGATGTATAAAACACACGTCGAAAATTCCGGATATTTTAAATACCCTCGGCCTTTTCTAATAAAAAATATTTTGCAAAGCACATTGAGACTCACAATGAGCTGCGGTGATGTAGTGATCAGTCGGAATCATTAGAATCTTTGTGCACAATTATTTTGTTGAGTAATGTTGAATTTGACACGATGCTCAAATCATTTTCATTGCATCTTGTGTCACTGGAAAAAGCCTTCCAGCCATTTGTAAATAAGTTTGCAAATTCCTTGGTACGCTTTAATCAGCAGTCTCAAATATTGTGAGGTATTGTGGGATAGGATTTGAGTAAAAACGGATCAGAACAGATTCTTCTGATACGCTGTTAGGTTAGTGCAAGATTTTCTTGAAAAAAAAACAGCATTGGATAGTAATGTATACCACCACAGAGTGATTACTGACTTCCCGAGGTAGTAACTGTTCTGTCTTTTTGTTATCCTAATGTTCCAGTAAGGAGGTAACGGCAATCATATGTTTGAAATCGCATTCCTGATAGAGGATCGAGCGACCTGGTGAGTACAACGCGTTTTCGGGATGGAACTAGCCACTGCAAAAGGTAATGTTGACACACATTTTCAACTAATCCGAGCCACCGTTAACAAAAAACATGCGTCAATGAAGTGATATGTGAAACTAATGGTGAGTGTATCCACAGTCTACCACGTTGGCTAATTCGGTAGGCGATGCACTTCTATCAACAATTCAGTTGACCATTTACATCCTCATCTTCATCTCCTGATCTACCCAGTGCTCCATGTTATGCGGGCATTTCATTGCCCACCGAGAAAGAAGTGTTCTGAGAGCTAGGAATTGTGAAACTCTAAAAATCTCCTGGGCAAGGATGAGCGCCCCTCGGCCCTTTCCAAAGACAGTGGTGCAAGGCTTGTTCGAGAATTAACTTCCTATTTCCGAACCATCTGGAATAATGAATCCATTCCATTCGAATGGAGTTTGACGGACGTCGTACCTCTTTTCAAGTGGGATCCTCGTCACGCTTGCTCCAATCTCTATCGCATCCAAGGTGCTGACACTTTTGATCCTTAGTAGGCTCAGTTGAATGAGAGAGCGCCATATCCACGAAAAAAAGACACGATTCTGTTCCGGCCGGAGCTGCATTGATCTCATATTTACGCTACATCAAATTTTCGAGCAGTGTCAAGCGTTCAGCAGACCGACCATCGTTCTCCTTTCAGACATATGTGCTGTGTTTGAATCACTGGACAGAGAAGCTCTCTGGACTTGTCTGTTAAGAAGAGGTGTGCCTGAGAAATAAGCTAAGCGGAATCCGTCAAGGGTGCCCGGCTTCACTCTTCCTCTTCGATTTCTCAATGAATAGAATCCTAAACTGCGCCCTAGAAAATTACAGAGCTTTCGGTGATCGACTTCATGATTTGTAATGTGTCGATGACATCGTTACATTCTGCGACTTCTCCCAAGACGCTCAAAAAAATACTGACCTCCGTTACCTTCGTTGCATCGCCAGCATACATTGGCAACAACGAATTACCCACGACGAGGCTCGCCGAATACTCTTCACCTCAGATACTCTCAGTCGTGTTCCGAGTGCCGTCATCTCGCTCCAGCGACTACGGTTTCTGGGACATCTGTTATAGATATGGACTCAACGATTACCCAATTGTGTTATGTTTTCACTAGCCAACACCGACTGGAAGCGGCAGCAAGGCGAATATCAAATAGCTTAGGATCGAACAATGAAGGCATCAACCTCAAACCTTGCAGTTTTAGGACACTCTGGGCCTCCAGGTTGGGGTTTCAAGCGTAGCGAGCATCTATGGCTTGAGGCACTAGCCAACATGGCCGATAATCGGCATCGATGATGGACTGTTGATTGGTATTTAAACCCTTTCTAAATATGTTTCTTCGTATACTGTAGAACAATTGTCAGTTCTATTTATTAGTTACGTGCAGCATGTATATGTATATAATATCCAGGTGAAAAATATATACTCAAATCGTAAGGTAACTTACTGTGTGAACAAATCTGTGCTTTCAAAACCATGTGTTGTGTATTGACAATAATTCTCACACCGGATGAGGAGAGTATTGAATACAATGTGGAAACGCGCTAGGGTTGTCTAGGAGGTGGAATCAGGAGAACAGGTCTAGTGATACAAATCAGGATGGGATATAAAATTCAAGTTTCGTTATTAGTAAAGATAGCAAGCTGTTGCATTTCTCATTCTATGTGGGGTTTCGGCACAGCTGCACAAATTGAGCCGAGCGATACAACACAATTCTACTGTTTTATACATTACTGTGAATTACGCATGCCAATGATTCATTCAGTTTCTGATCACCAGAACAAGTTGCGAGCGCGAAAACAATGCGAAATAAGCGGAAGTTCCAAAGACTACATATTTTGAAGGTGAATGAATGATGCGGACACTCCAATCAACATTTCTGAAACACTAAATCATGTCTGAGGTGAATGTTAGGCGAATAAGTGAGTAGTAGACGCCATCGGTGTTTGCGGTTCTGCTACAACAAAACGAGGCCTCCGAGGATTCGGCGTTAATGACTGGGATATAACTTCAATCGCTACAGTCTTTCCAGACAGATACCCTAACCANCTAACCATCCTGTAGACCATTCTTTGGGGTTGTTCCGAAACATCACGGTAACGTTACAGTCAAGGATTCAAGGTTGTAATAACATAATGAATGTGCGATTAAATGTAGGCTGACAACAAACATGGTTACAGCACAGGTTCGAATTTGCCATAGAATCGCTTTAATAAATTGACCTATATTGGAGCTGCGGGCTTCGCGATGTGTTTGTTTATCGAACAACTCAGGCTGTTTTCAATGAGGACACAAATATCCTTCTCATTTGAGGCCTTTGGCAGTGGTTTATATCCAATAAAATGCAGGAATTGACGTTTGTGTCACAGTAATATGACCGTGCATTTTGAAGTGTTAAATTCAAACTAACTTTTGATTGACTATTGGTGAACTTCACTCACTGTCTACGTGATGGCCAGCTTCAGATTGGTGGGGTAATTGTTCATATAAACCGTTTTTATCACTAATCATCTGTTCTTATCTTTATTGACTTTGCCTTTCACTTATTTACCCCTCCATTTCGATCTTCTTTAAAGGATACTATTCTGTCTCAACTGTTCTTGTGTTTGCATTAGTACCCTATCCATCCTAAAATATTTTTATCCCGTAAACATGCAGATGATTTAGGAATCAGAATCTATCCTTTCACCTCTGCTAGGCATATTTTCACAAACCTAGACATGAGCCGAACGGCATTTTCATCCAATTTTGGCCATATTTTCTTGTGTTAAATATCAGTAAAAGTATCTTCGTCCCCTTCAGTCATATTACTGGCTCTCCATTTCATACTATTTTCAGTGATCTTTCCGATTTTATCATGCACGAGTAGTCAAAGCCTAACTAAAGTCGATACTTTACAATATCTGGTTATTTTGAAGTTAATCATTGTGTGGTGACCGAGAAAAGCACCAGGAAGCCGCCTCTTTTTCCTGCGCATACAATGGCGAGGCAGTGTGCAATCTGTCTGTCTATTCCAGGAGAGACTTGAGCCAAAAGCCTTTGAACTGTGATCGCAGAACCAGTACCTGTGAGCAACACGGTGGGAACTAGACATTTTGAGAGCATGACGCAATCAATTAGTTATAATTGTTTTGTTCTAACCCTTGCGAATCAACAGAAAACGAGGTGCGCGCATTATATCAACATCGGTGTGCATTCATTATCTCAAAAAAGAGATCAAGCCAAAAGTTAACAGCGACGTCATACAGCACTTACCCACTTAATTGTTCGCTTCCAATTATTCACCTTTGCTGTTATTTGTTTTATTTTTTCCAGTTTGTCATTTTCGGCAATTTATCTGTTCGTTTAAACACTTCTAATCGAGTCGTTTATTTTCATTTATTTGTTTTCAATGGATAGCAACAACGTGTGCTGTTTGCATTTACTTAAATCTAAGTATTCACGGTATTTCGGTGATATGCAGCTGCGCCATCACCTGTTTTAATACCAGGTCTTTTTTACTGAGGCTTACTCTGATACGATAGTCCAAATTCCTGTACTCAGATTACTGTTAATCCTGAGCGAGTAGTAGATTCTCTTGAGAATGTAGGTAACCGGTTTTTGTTATTGCTCAAACGAGGGTGTGTAATGAAAAACATTTTATTATTCCACTGGATTCATGATTAATTTCTCCTTTAGAAAAATTGGATGTATTGGACGTATTGCAATCACCTGTCTTCTGTTGTCTGGAAAACTGCGAAATGTGCATTTAGGGCTTGCAATAAAAATACTAATTCAACGGTTTTTATGCACTATGATTTCACCAGCGTCATCAGTAAATCCGAAATGAATCACTTTCTGCCTGCGCTGACAGATTCTTTTGGCAGCAAATCATTCACCACATATTTCACAACTAAATGAGTTTCACATACGTGTACAATGTGGAAACAATTACGTTCTGCAAGGAGCACAGGTTCCTTGTTCGCGCTGCAGTGAGTTCTGTTGTGCGTGTTAAGTTCCGTGTACTCCAGACTCCACGTCACCTGATGATTAACAAATGATCTCATGGTATTTGTGTCAGATTAGATGTGCAGGTTTTGCACAAATTTCTACTGTCACCTGACTTGTCATGGAGTAAGTGTAAGAATGCTGTTTTTCTTTGAATCTACGACCACATCCTGTCCCGATTCACAGTTCCGGTTCAGATTTCATAGTACCATTCATTTCGCCGCACGACGAAATTCAATCGCTTTGGAAATATATAGGCAAATCATTTTTCCGATTCTTCATTGCTTGATTATGAAAATGAAAATTGGCTGTAAAATACTTCAGTTCACGTCCACATTTAAATCTAAATCGTAAATCGGCGGGAAAGACAACCCGGTACACGAAATGATTAATTGTTGACCTATTTGCGTGGCTATTGCATTCCCTCTCATCCCACACTCAATTTGTGACTCATTCAATCATTTAACGTAAACTGGGGACAAATGATTGATGCACATGGTGAATCATAAAGGCAGCTAGTTGTTCTAGCTAGTCCGGTGGGTATTGGGTTAAAACCACCTCATTTGAGAGGACTCTTAGAAAAATTTATTTCCTTCTTTGGGTTACAAATCGGTACAATAAACGTCTAACATTGGAAAGTGAATAATAATGATTTTTCCGATTTGAATTGATACCCTTTTGAGGGGAGAGGCTTTGCAAATTACTCAAAATTGGACGAGGCATTTGAGGACGCGATTTCTAACTACCATATGCTCGGAATGACAAGAATTTTGAAGAAATGATCACCACTTGTTTATTGTCCCTACCGACTGAATTATTTCTCCCCTTTCTCTCAAACTCCCTGTAGTTAAAAGTAGGTTTTACCTGCCTCATTGATTTGGGCTTCAAGGAACTCAGTGATGTAATTCACTCATTTTAAACTGGCTTGTTTCATCAAATTCAATTTTGACTCACTTACTCTGTTTTACCTGATCAATGTGGATTATGGGCTTTGAACCAAAAATGCGAAACCGTAATTTTCATATCATTATCTCCGGCCATTTATTTAGACTCTTTTCTCCACCCCACCGATTACACGCAACGGGGTTTTGTTTCTAACGGTCAACAGTGAGTGGGTGACCACTGTTCTGTCCCGTTTGAAGCTCATTGGTAATGAGCACCCCGTTTGTACCCGCCATCCAAGCTACACGGTAGGTAGGCGATACTGTCAAAGGAAGACAGTAAGGTTGATCCTTTTGGTTTGGTATTCTCTATGCAAATTCAAGGACCCCAGAGTCACCCTAATGCGATCCTGGGGTCCCTGAATTCACTTGGGTAAAACAAGAAAAATGAAATTGTTTAATCCTCCAAATAGTTTCGAAAGTTAGCCATCTTTCTTTGTGCAATGCATCCATTTTTAAACATCCTTCTTTTAAACGCCAGTCTATCTGTCGGACAACATTTTTTTCTTTTCCTTGTTTTGTACAACTTTTACATATGTGCCGTCTGTTAATACTGCTAGTATATGCCAGATGAAAACCAGTTGTCTTCATCACCCGTCTGCATGCAATTTCAACGGAAAACGGTTCAGCTTATTGCCATTCCGATCCTCACTTCCGCATGTTTATCACATTCACATGCCTTCTGCATTCATTGACTGTAGATATGCAGACGATGTTGTTTTAGGATGCAAAGCACCCACCCACCCCCCGGAAAAGGCATCAGAAATTCAAAACAAGTTGAACGAAATTGTTATTTGGTCCTTGTCCCGTTCCCTCTGATGGATGTTGCGTCTACCTTGTTGATCGACGAACCGCAAAAACCCTCACAAATAGATTTCCCATTTTTTCGTCTAACCGTGAACCCGTACCGAAATGAGGAATGGTAAAGTATATATATATATATCCTTCTCATGAGGCAACCCGATGGAAGAATCCAAACCACGGGCTACCGAAAACCGACCACGACGGGCCGCATCCTCAACTACAACAGCAATCATCCTTTGTGCCACCTAAAAAGTTGTGTGCGAACTCTATTCCGCCGAGCAAACACTGTGGCACACCGGAGTTAAGGACAAGAGATAGAAGTCGACTCTTTCAACTGTTCCTATCGAACGCATATCCCAGGAGTTTTATCAAAGCGT
>UZAN01046113.1:0-27371 GCA_900618425.1 Echinostoma caproni
ACATACTCTGTCAGTTCGAATGCATGTAATAGACAGATTAACAAGTTATGTTTTTCCACTCGATATGTGTTTTGCACCTCCGAATTGCAAAGTGATGCTGTAAGACTGGGTGTCCGTTAGACCTACGTCGAGAGTTGACTGCTTTTCTTATCTAGGTATTTGTGTCACTAATAACGGTGATTCAGTAAAGAAGTGAACCGCACGCATCTCCAATGTTCGGGTTGTGTACACTAGATTGAAACACTTGTGGTATCGACGTGGTATTTCACTTTAGTTGAAAGGCTACCTATTACGTGTAACCCTCCGGTCAGCTCCGTTTTGCGGTTATGAGACCCCGGGTAACGCCGAGATAAGCCGTCGTGTATTTAGGTGTGCTCCGATGATAAATTCATTATCACCCCCGATTCAGAAGACCAGGTCTTGCCAGTTCGGTTCAGTTCTTACAACCATTAACCATGCATTTTCGTGTGCCGGTTTTGGTTGCTGTCTTGTGGTTACCCATTTGGATAAAACAGCAGAATGATGATTAGAATGTTGAAATCAGATTCAAACGGAAGATATCGGAAACGTGTTGCACATACGTGTCAACCGTCTTCTGCACTGTGCCTTGTTTGCAATTGCTGCTCCAGGGTGAAGAAAATCACATAATGGTCAACAGGTGACTTAGAGAGAACGCATGCAATAAAAATTCACCTCACGAGTGTTTTCTGTCTTCCAAATTGGGATTAAAAGGACTCCAACTGGCTGGTTGGAGACACAGAAGGACGTGGCAGCGAACCGATAGCAGTGGCGTTTTTGTTGTTATTTCTTATCAGGTTAGACTATGTTGACCATAGAAGTTCGTTTCCTTTTTCCCGTTCTCAACTCCTTACTCAGTTTACAGTCTAACTCGGTGTATATTATGAGTTGAACAGCGCCCAGTGAAGTTTGCTTCACGGTATATCACTGCATAATGGTGACCGACTCTAAGTTTTTTCGGGTAAGAATATCGTTTCCCTTTTCTCTATTGTCTAGATTCTGCCCTGTAGGTTTGTTGCCCACAGTCTTCGCGTAACACATGTTCAGATATAACGTTTGATGACTGAGTTGGAAGAATAAAACCTTGATCCTTTGTTCTAGATGGATCTATTTCTGACCGTGTTCAATTTGGTTTACTGAAAACCAATCCTGAAGTGTTGTACCGAGGTTACTCTACCTTTTAAGTAGCATTTGTTTTCTTTTTGACAAATCTATACCCTGATTGGCATTAGTTCTACATTCGTTATCCCAAAAGCGATTTTTAATTTTTTTATACCAATACATTTCAGCCACGAGTACGTTTCATTTGCGAATCTGATTGCATCTGGGTTTGGCCATTTCTATCATCTTTTCAGCTGTTAGCCTGGTTACTCTGGCTTTGACTCCACTCACCCCACCCCCGCCGGAATTTTCTTTGTAACTGCCCCATTTTTACCGGTTGTGGCTTTCTGAATCCATATTCGTCCAGATTTGAATTTCCAAAAAATGGTGGAGGTATTTGATGTTAAAAGGCAGTGGTCTTTATTCTTAGGGAGTTGTTGTTATGTTCTTATTGTTGATCTTGCATGCAGTAACGGTCGAGGCTTTTGGTTTGCACACGTCTTCGTAGCTGAACTCGCCAGAGAGATGATTTTAACTGAAGTTTTCACCTTCATAACCTTTGCGGAATCCTGTGCGCATAATGGGTATAAGGTATGGAATATGTAGGCATACCGTAGTATAATACATACAGTTACAAAATAGCAAAATCTGTCCGTTGTCTTCTGGGCTAAAATAAATGTTACTCGGTCAGTAATCCTATTTATTGGGAACACTGGCGTATCATTGTCACTTGGTTTGGTAGCATGCTCCTCTCCTCTTTATACCTCGGGAATGCAACTAGTTTCTGTCTATGGGCTTACGAGATTGCTGAATCCTGACGATGCGTGGGTACTCTCTGCCGTTATTTCTGATTGTATGGTCTACGATGAAAGAAATTTCGTATCTGGGGCGAAAAAAGTCATTCGGAATGAGCGAATATCTGATTTTCCAACGTCGAAACAAACTTATTGGAAAATGCTCGTGTCTGCAACGAACCTATACAGTTTTAGATGTTTCCAAATAATTTTTGATCAACCGATAGCGAGCAGTCGACTTTATGATGCTAGTCACATAAATTCCGTTATGAGTAGTGGTGGTGGTGGTGCTGATCAAGTCGCTGTCACTGGCTGTGTTGGTCCGAGGTAATAACCCCCCGTAATCACCCAACTTTGATAATAGGCAGCTTTGCTCTCGTCCGTCTCAATACCATGCGTATTCAAATGGGGTCTTATGTGGTTCGCATCTTCAAGTTCCGGGGATTAGGTTGTAGGTTTTCATGAGTGCATAGTAGCTTCTCGCGTTTATGTAGCTTTAGCCCGTCTACTGTTCATTACACAGTAGTGAGTAAAGATAAAAAATGCCAGGTGTTTGCATTATGGATGCAAAGTACGGGGTCATGAGAGGGGGGGGGAAGGGGTTATGAAACAACTGTACCGTAGTTGATCAGAAGTGTGCTCACAGTTGCTCATCTCCAATTAATTACATAATATTAAACACTAAGACAGTTTAAATGAAGCTTTTATAGGAAAGTGAGGGATGCTTTTTCGAGATAGTGATAGTTTTCTTCAAACCAAACAAGTTATTTTGTCTGGTTGCCATTGGAACCGATTCAATAACAGATATACAAGAAAGAATTCGACATACACAGTCTACTTTTTCCAACGTTCTGTGGTCCAGCCAAAAATGTTCATAGTTGTTCACTTATATCTATTGTCTGTCATTTTGGCTTGCCGAGTGCGCCTCATGCGTGTTTGTGCGCGCACCTTTATTTGGCCAATTCCTCCCAATTAATATCAAATTCTTGTGATTTTTGCAGGCCGAATCACAAATCATTGATAACGATTTTTCGCCTCCTCGAACCGCTGTTTTTCATTCAAGGAATATGCTTCCTCCTTTCATTTTGTTTTTCATCTTTCAGTGCTCATTTCCATCTCTTCCGGCGTGCCCAATCATCATGCTTCCATCCAGGTGAGTAGTCCATTTCCTTTCACACAAACATATACTGTTAAGAATTTCTGTCTTTTGCCCCACTTGTATTGGGATTGACAATTATCACACATGATAGGTCCACGTGTATGGGTATGCCTAGGTACATATGTGAAGTAACTAACCCAACCGAATTGCTGTCCATTTTATTCAATGAATTGTAATGCCACAATCGCAATCGGTGTAACGCGTTTCACGGCTTCCCGTGCTGCGATGTAGAATGAGCTTCTCTCATGTCCGGCAGGTTGAGAGCGCAGAGAAACGCATTGAGAGAAGCACATTGATCCCGAAGGCCTCTCCGATTGTTAAGAACGTACATCTCTTCAACTTTTTGGTGGTATTCGATACGAATTCTTGAGACTTTTTTCACTTCTACCTAGTGTTCGTAGATGAGGGTCTTATCACCTGTTTATGGAGTTGTGTAGTTTAGTGTCATTGTTGTATGTGCAGAGAGAGGCCAATTATCCATAGTAGTTTGCGAATTAAATTCTTTCCTGGGTTCATCGTGAATTTATCCACCATTTTACTGAAAAGGTGAATACGGGATGGGTTTTCTGGTTGAAATAGTTTGAGTAGAAAATATGAACTACTTGCTCAACTGTAGTACTCTGTTTACAACAACGCCACCCGAAAATCTTCATCGCAGTTCATTTCAACATAAAATATCTATCTGATCCCCCACTCATTGTCCCCTTCCCCGGTTAAACGTGTACCTATGGACCTATTCATTCTCATTGTTTTAACCACTGGTTTCAGTTTGATTTTGTACAATCATTAGCCATGCAATTTCGTGCGCCGGTTTTGGTTGCTGCCCATTCGGATGAAGATTAGAAGAAGACAGAGAAAGGAAGGTGATATTGTTTTGCAATTAGGCGACATTCTGTTTTGGCCTAATAATCGAGAGCACTTAATTTTGCTCTTTGGTACCTCACTTTGTTGTTTACGTTAATGGTTTGAACAGGCATCTTGCCGTCCACCCTGAAGTCTAGCGATACAACAATTGTCTGTCGCGGTGTACTTTTGACAAAACCACTACGATTTCCTTGGCCCGTTTATCTTGAATAGTTCGTCACCAAATTAAACACTCGTCATCGGTTGCGACGGCGGCGGCGGCCTTGGAGTGGCTGTGATTCAGTTTCGCATTCGCCTTTTTTCATCATGTAATTTGAGTATACTGATCTGTTGTCTTGTCCGTTGAGGGAGCTATCTGCATATATATATATATATATATATATATATATATCAAAAGAAAAGATAATATTGCAATACTGCACAATTTATGTCCAGGACGATTTCGCTGCATCTCAACGTAGTGCATACTGCAGAAAACAGTATTTATATAGGGATTTAGCATGGCAACAAAGAAGAGTGAAATACAATGAAACAGATAATCATTAATGGGGGAGGGGTAAAATGACTATCACCAGGGTAAGAATAAACGAACATAAAGTTCTTTTTGTTGACACAAGGCGGGCTTCCATCGGCTGATAGCAATCCCTTCTGCAAACCTTAGCAATCTTGCGATTCGTGACTTGTAGATAATGTGAAACGCCGTGCCTCGGTCGATCTGGTGTTGCGTCATCAGATGTCAAGCTATGGCTGATGACGGAGTCTTTTAGGTTCTACCGTTGTTTCTATGCCGCGGACTTGACACAGATTGCTCATTTGACTTTGGACACAATTTGGAATATATATTTCATAATAAGTAGTATGTGAATGACTGGACAAAATCTCCCTGGAAGCACACAACCGGTTTCGCGGTCCTTGCCGCTCGTCAGGCATGCGTATCCGGTAATCTTTTGTCAGTTCATTCATATGCTTGTACCCGGGAAGTATATTTTGGACGCAATAACCTTGTTTGCACCACCGGGTGACGTTTGGATAGACAGCTCTTTCAGAGCAAGTCCATTGAAGAATCAAAGCTATGATTCAATGTTTTTGTAAGTGAGTTAGATAGTGCTAACCGCAACAAACGTGACTTGATAGTTCTTTATAGAATATTTCATAGTAAGTAGTATGTGGATGACTGGATATATATATATATATATATATATATTTATATATATATATATGGTTGCAATTATCTACAAATGTCTCCATTTCATTTGCTTTGTGCATTCACCGTGGTTTTATCTCAGCTTTGCGTTCAAAAACTTCGAATCCTTATTGAAGACTCGGATCAAAATCGTAAGTGCTGTCTATGTATCCAAATCCGTGGTATGAACCCTGTTTTGTTCAAATTTTGTCACTAAAAGTATGTACATCCCCTCTCAGCCGTTTTTTGTACATAATTTGACGGATAACTAAAGTGAGTTAGATGTTTCCACATTGACGGGCTGGTGAGCGTTCCTGTTTGCAGCGTGTTAACCAATTTATTTAGTTCGCTACTATACATATTCTAGCACGTAGATCTCTTGCTCCCCCATATGCAAACAGTAGGCCCCCCATGATGATATGGTTCTCCTCTTCTATTCATCATCATACCAAACTGTAAGATAAAACAAAATACGTTTACAAAAATGCACCTATATGCCATCATTTCACTGGACATTCTTTTATGAATCTATCTGTATGAACGCTTCACTGCGTTTCTGCCGGCTTTCACTTTTGGGCCGTATGTGTAGCTGTGCTTTTACCCCTGCACTCTTCTTGAGGCTATATTCTGATTTGTCAATCTAGCCTAACCTCGGATCCCAAAATCAGTTGTGTTTGCGTATTTGTTTCTTATATTTGGAAACCATGTGTTTTCTCAAACGGTTCTTCATCCGCTCACCAGTTTTCCTCTTCTTTCGACTTGGCACATGGATGCCCAACTGTACAGCGGTTACTTCCGCTTTCCTGGGATGTTGTTGTTGTTTGTTTGTCAACTGTGTTTCCCGTGCGTTCCCGGCGGTTGACGTCCAGACTACATGGTAAAAGTCATAATAACAAGGAACTCAATCTGTCTTATTTTCAAACCTCACCCAACTCCAATTTCAAACATATAGGTATTTGTATCTCTCGGGCTTTCAAACCCGGAGGTGCCATCTGATATTTTTCTCGATTTTACAGTGAAAACTGCATTATCTTCTCGATGTACTTTATGAAATCAATATAATTAGTTTTCTAATTCAAATGTTCTCTTACGGCCGCACATTCCGGCGTTTTTTACGCGTGAACCCCAATTTTCGTCTTTTGCGCATTGTGGGAGAAAGCGCTACAGTCGATTGAGGAAGAAGGGACAAGGACTGCGAATAAAACGTCGTGCTGGTTGCAGGGTCGCATTCAGGCGGCTTTCCATCAACAGATTGACAATTCCCATTGTTATTTCCAGTTAAATCTGCTCACTTATGGGAAAGATTGATGAAATTAAGCGCATGATACACTTTATTATTGAAGAGTGCAAAACGTCGGAATTCTTTTGCTCCAAGAAAGTCGTTTATATCCTGAAATTGAACATGATGTTGTCCGACGTGGTAGATTTGATATCTTTCCGCGTGTTCGGAATGTGAACTTTAGCTGTAAAGGTGGTGGATTAGTTACTTTTGTAAACCGTGTGTTCTAACAGCTTTCACCTTTTGCTTCATTTTGATACCAGAGAAATCAACTGCATTGTTGTTCAATGTAAACCTCACTTTCTTGGTAAATTTCATCATATCAAGCCAGTAGACATTTGCATCGCCCCTGACACGCCCGGCCTCTGACATCTGAATGTTTTCCAACTTATTCTTGACGAGCTTAGACCACTGTATTACGACTGGTGATTTCATTTGTCTCGATATTTTTTTCCTCGGAACTGGTTTGGACGCCCAGGCTGACGGCATTTTTGTAAATATCCCAGAGGTCTTCTTGGTTGGAAAGCGAGCCCCTATTAGCACGTCCGACCACTGTGCAATTCTTTTGCACAATAAAATTCATCACCATCAGCAATTATAGGTAGCGTCTCAGAGAATACGAAGAAGGAATTGTACCCCCGATAAACAAAGTAAAATCCAAGATATCATTTCTTCTACCGATTCTTCTGTTTTCTCTAATCCTAGGAGTTCTTCCCCATACGAGCATCTCGCCGGCTATCCTAATTTCTGTTTCAGTTTGTTATACTCCATCTGTACTGACATATTTTTATTATCTCTTAAAAAACGTCTTCGCCATAATCTTAATTTCATAGGGAGAATTCGTCGTGTGTAGACCAAATGAAGCGTGAACTGAAAAAACTAGGAAGCACTGTACAGCGGTTTCGACCTGGTTGGGTCTCATCCGCTGTGCGAATCCATGCAACGTAAATGAATGACAAGCGCAACGGTAGCAAACGACTATCGATTCTCATCCAGGCAGAGATTCAGCACTTGAATCAAATGTATTTCGAGACCGGACCAGCGCTGTCGTGATATGTGATCTGCGTTGACGCAGTTCTGTGACAGACGTGGGAGGTCCTAACGTAGAATAACTAAATCGAAAGTTTTCTGCCTATTCTGGTTCCAATTCCTTACCGTTCGCTTTCGGTTCCCCTGAATATATCAACCCTGTTTATCCGACTGAGGTTTTCAAAGTTTAAAAGCGAGTTTAGTCTAACAAGACCCAGCAACCGGACTCGTTGACCCCTATTTTTATTGAAAACCTGTGCCAAACACCTTGCAACAACCATTGTCTAATTGACCAGTTTGTGTACGTACTACGGAACAATCCGGGATTGCCGTAGGGCTGCCCGGATAGGACCCATTCCACAAAAGGGTTCTTCAGCGTATCGACCGATTGCTTGTACTTCATCCCTGTTGAAAGTCTTCAAAAGAGTGCTGTTAAACCGGAGGACTACTCTCACTGATATTCTAGATCCTCCTCAGTTTGCTTATAAACATTCCCTCTAGACCGTTGACGCCTTCGCTTATTTTGCCCATTTTGTGGCTTTAGTTTTAGGTAGGAGTGCTGGAACTGTTCCTCTGTATTTTTCCAGTTCTGAAAGAAAAAGATTGCATACTAACTTCTAGATCCATAAAACTCCTTTCCTGATGTAGTGACATAGCCAGAGATGTCCTGTTTGATTTTATTGTGTACAGCCATATCGACTCATGAGAGAATAGCTGATAAAATCTTGAGCAGTGAAGATCATTGCTTACACAACGAACTTTTTAAATCTAAGTCAAACCCCCGCTCCCATTATAAGCCCCTCACACGCACCGCCACACACAAAAGCGGCATCCTCCCCTATCTTGCCCGCTTTGTAGTGAACCGGGCACCAATTATCATAGGTCTGGTGGTGGTACGCAGCTTTATTGTTGTCCGATTCGTTGTTGGTTACCACACGTTGCGTTTTTTCTCCACTCCACTGTATTCTCGTGAAAATCGCTGAAAATTCACTCTTCGGGGGCATAAAGCTTAGTTCGACTTGACCCAGCTTGATTTCTTTGTATTAATCTATAAGGAGGTCTAAATGAATTGTTTTTATGAAAACCAAGTTTATCTCACTGCCTATCTCCTCCTTTCGTACACACCATCACCCTAATAAAGTAATGATGTTCGTTTTTTAGGTTACAGGTTTATCGTTGCATTTTTTTCTGCAAATATCGTTTTACCTTAAATCAGAAATTACGTCTTCATTGGTCTGGGAAATATCAGAATTAATTGAACCAACAGACTTTGTGATGTATAGGCAACGGTCCGAATTGTCCGATCTTTTCTGTTTATGATTTCCTTTATTTATCTCTTTTTGATGCTTCAATGATTGTTCGTTAAAGAAATATGTGTCTAAGTATGTATTGTTTGTTTTACAGATTCGTCACGATAAGAATTCATTTTAAAATGTACTTCTGAGATTCTGTAGTCCTGTTTTGAAAACCTGTATTCAAATCTTCCTTCATTTGAAATCCCTGTTTTGAATCTGAACACTTTGACCAATGTGGCCCCAACAGCTTGTACCTTACTCGCGCTGATTTTCCGCACTTCACTGTCCGGTTTGGTAGACTTTGAATACGGACCACAAATCCTCACAGGAGAGTATCAAACTAGGTTTCATCAGAAAGTGTCACAGCACGTGCGCTACTTTGTAGTCCGTCTCTGTGACCAGATCACCAAGCGTTTGATCTGGCTGCTAATTTTCGAAGTGGATCATGCGCAACATTTTGAAGCAGTAGTAGTGGTCTTATCGTCACACATTTTGCATTCGAATTGACCATTTTGTGAGCGGCAACTGGATATTCCGAGCTTGGTCTCAAATCGCTCAGTCCCCTTAACCTTCATATGAATACCATGCATCCCCGGTATGTGGTCCTGTTTGATGGTTTGTGTGTCACGAAGGTGTGAATCGTTGAACAGAGTCCAAGGCATCACATCGTTACCCGAGGTCCATTTTTAGACTGCTCGTGCCCCGAGCGTGCAATCGAGTGCAACACAGTCAACACTGAACGGGATGACAATTATCTCTCTTAAAAAGTGTATCATGCATCATTGAACTCGGGTGGTATACTACGCATTGTTTGGATGGTGACATTGGACCTGATTCTGATGACCTTATTCGCAGAAAGCTATCCAGACAGCTCAGTTTCACGCATTTTTTGTTGTTGTGTTGTTGTGGGAGGTGGGGAGGGGGGAGTAAGGTGCATGTATCGGAGGAAAAACCTCGCAAACACTTCACATCAATGCGTCCCTGTGCTTGTTTTGCATACTATCCAGAAACTAAACGCTCTTTCAGTGCTCATCGTAATGCTCCCAAATATACTAATTGCTAGTCATTAAATTATAGCACTGGCCTTACAAATCAGTCGCACCATATAATAGGTTCACGCCTGACTGCTCCGATGTGAGTACGTGCTGCATAGAACCAAATATACTGTGCATCATCCAGGTACTTGATAAAATAGCTCTCACTGCAGGTAAACAAATGCCCTTGTGTTTTCTGCTACATTTGGCTCAGTCACAATAGTTTTTTGGCTAAAATAAAAAAAATTGAATTGTTAGCCAACAGTTTCTTCTTTGTGTACGTACATCTCAGTATTTTTTTTGAATTCTCAAATTCTTTTCCAGTGAAGCTTTAACGAAAGTCCCCTAACCTGGG
Organism: Echinostoma caproni; assembly: GCA_900618425.1. Classification (NCBI taxonomy): domain Eukaryota; kingdom Metazoa; phylum Platyhelminthes; class Trematoda; order Plagiorchiida; family Echinostomatidae; genus Echinostoma; species Echinostoma caproni. The sequence continues at coordinate 10,112 of UZAN01046113.1, forward strand.
TAATAATCGAAGCTGAAACATCGAAACTGCGCGATTACGATCCTACTGAGGTCTTGCTCATCTGTGTGCTTTCATTCGATACCGTGTGTCGTTTCTCTAGTTTTTTTAGCTTCGCAGAACAAAACGATTAGTCTATCTTAATGCACAGTAGGTCCCCGTGGTCGTGGTAGATGATACCGTCCATTTTCTCATCCAGCCGCGTAATCGATAAGTTTCTGGACGTTTTGCTCGAAATGCTCCGGATTGAGACTTAAGCTACTGATATGTTGGTAGTAGTGAGATGTTTATTATGCACTATTTTCTATTTTTGCTCACACCTGGGCTGGTCAACCGTTTTAGCATCCTCGATCCGAACTACCGTTGCTTTTGCCACCGTATTTGTTAAGGCAATCGTTGTTCTACATTATCGCATCCTTTTTCTTGCCGTTCGAAGTGTCCCAATGGATTGCATTATGACTCTTCTCATCCCTGTAATCATTTGATGTATTTTTCGCCCATTCTACTTCCATTTACCGACTGCAGTGAAATATCTCGGTTTGTTAGCTATGACGAAAATCCTGCAATACCACCCAAAAATTGTGCAATCTCACAAAGATCTGATATTTCGTTGTCTGGATGACAAAGACGAGTCAATCCGTCTACGGGCTCTGAATCTATTGCACGGAATGGTTACAAAGAAAAATTTGGTGGAGATTGTGAAATTCCTTATGCGCCATGTGGCTAATCAATCTAGTGGAGTACACTATCGAAACGAACTGGTTTCTAAACTGGTGCATCTTTGTTCGCAGGATAATTATCACTATGTCACTTCATTTGAATGGTAAGTTTCATCTTACCTTCCACTTGCATATCATACAAATATGATCGCTGTGTTTTGTTATCATCGGTTCGCGGTGCAGTAATACAAACTTGACTGGTCGCTACAATGCTCTCATCATAAGAGCACCATTACTATCAGATAGGTATCATTTGGTTCAAATTTTTCTTCTCAACTGCCCGCGGGGTTTTTGGCCACACATTTTTTAATAAACGCCGTTATGTTTGTGACAAACAGTAGAAAGAGTAAACTGTGTATCACGAGGGCCTACTATACCTTTATAAACGGTAATCTTAAGTCTCTTAGACTAACAAAACACAAGGCTGCAATAATGAAGGCGTGTATCGAGCTGGACCACAAGCCCCGGACGTCAATGAAAATGATTTGAATCGCTTCACCACCACTCAGCATTCGCATTTCACAATTACTTATGAGTGGCGTGTGTGGGATAACCGATATTGATTGATTTGACTGACTATCCTTCGGACCTCACCTTCACGCACAATCCTCAGTTCATCGATTCAGCCATACTTTCGGAAGCACTAGACTCCAGTTTTGCTCTTATTATAGCTCATCAATAGTGCATATCCATCGTCCCGTCCGGGATTTGAACTCCGGACCCATCGCATGGAAGGCGCGTGCATTACCACTGCCAACAAGCTCATGCCATGACTGAACGAGATTGCCAATTCATATTTGTTTTGGTGTCGTCTTCAGAGATAGTCAGTCAGTTCCGATGGCCTGTCAGCAACGAAGGGACACATGGTTGACTATCCATTAGTTCCAATCAAAAGCCTCACCAAGTCATGACTTCCATGTAGGTTACGGGCTAACTGGTCACATACCTACCAGTCTTAATAGATCTTCGCTTTGGACTCACAATTATTTGCGAGTAGCATTTGGTTGTGATTTCGCTATCCCAGCCATGAGTTACTCTTTAGAATTCAAACAGCGTAATTGTCTGCATGTAAAGGTCAGGGTCATGGTGAACGCGCTTTCTCATATGCTGGGTGGACATTCACTGCGAACCAAATAGACTACCAGGATCATTGTGAACATTAGTGGCATCCACATAACACCAGACAACGAATAACGTTGTTCTCCTTTAAGTTTATCGATACCCGAAGACTCTAATAGCCAGTCGTTGTGCTACACATCTATTGGGCGTCGGTTGACTAGGAGTCTAAAAATAGTCACTACTGGTGATCAGTTGTGATTGCATGGAGAAACGAAAAGCATAGCCGCTACTTTCTGTTAAGTTACATGTTGATGTCAGCGAATGCGGCTGGACGACACGTAACTTTCCTCGCATAAATATACAATCTGAAGTGGAACATTTTAAAATTAACGATTTCATTGCAGGAGATATGGTCTAAATTCATTTACAGCTGCTTTTGGGCACCGTATGCCTTCCTTTAGTCTGCACCTATTGACGGGTTTCAGTTTCGGAACTGTCACCGTAGCTTTCGGTTCCTGATTTGTTTTGTCTCTATCACAGCCTCACAGGCAAGCTTTTCTATATCACCCAGGTATATCAGTGTCCTGGTCGAGCTGGCTCGAACTGAGGGAGTGCGAAACGGAACTCTGTTGTCTGATCAGCTGATGGACGTAGCTATTCGAGTACCGAGTGTCCGCACCTTCTGTGTTGAACAAATGGCTATCTTGCTGAACGTATGCGCTTCAACGACAACAACTCTCAATGCGCATCAGAATGCATTGCACGTTGTGGTTCATGCGGCCTCGTGGATTTGTGGTGAATATGCCAAGTGAGTAGTACACACAAGCTTGGTTTTGTTCATGTATATCGATCGAATGCACCACTTATACACAACTGGCAACACAGACATACCAAGTGAAGCTTTTACTAGTCTTACTGAATAAACCCCGTTGATTATCCTTTAGAAACAACCTTATTATTATTATTGGTGGTTTGTGCTTCGTTAGGTCCTCAAAAGTTATTATTTTAAATTGGACTAAAGCAATTACCCCAGTCACTCAAGTTTATCTATATCCTCAAACAAAGACATTATCTCTCAACTCGGCTTTTCATTTCTCTCCTTACTTTTGGGTTCTCAGATATTTGGAACGTCCACGGCAAGTTCTTGAGGACATGATTTCCACGGCTAATCATCTCGTCGATTTACCTGGTCACGTCCAATCAGTACTTGTGCTGAACACATTCAAACTCTACTGCAGCCTGGTTCACAGTTGGACCGAGGAGACCGCAACACAATGTGCTCAGCTCACCACGGATAGCCTGGCCAATGTACATCGACTGCTAGATCGTCTATTAGAACTGAGCCACTACTTGTCGGACAAATTTGCTCTGTTTGTGCACTCACCAGATCTGGAAGTACAAGAGCGAGTAAGTTGCTCATTCGTTCTGCTCTGTTTTCTCGTTCTCACTATCCAACTGCTGTGGAGTCTTGATTCAATCGGAATTGATTGCCTAATCTTATTTGAGTTGGTTGATCAATTTGTTTGTGATCACAGTTATTGGATATTCCGGTTTGTACTGTCTTCGCCAGTAAATATGGTGGACACTTCCATTGTTCACATTGCTGTCGTGTTTCCCCTACATATGATTTGCTAGTTCATGCACCAGCAAGGCCTTTGGTTGTCATCGTTGGGATCAACTCCGGTAATGGTCGAGTAGTGATCTAGATTGTCCCCCCCCTCACCCATCAGCCCATCGAGGTCATGTGCCCTCCCACTTTCTCATCTCCCTACTGGTGACCGCAACTGTTTGCCTCCCAACAATTCCACCTGTGTTGCATTCGCATCAATTGTTATTCTACATTCTAAGTCCTAGGGTCGAAAATGGAAATGGAAAATCGACACACACAAGCCATCTAAACATGAACACTCAACTTGTGTGATCAACGCCTTGCGACTGGTAATTCAGGATGATTTATGTACGAGCTTGACAGCACCAACACGAAACACATTGACATCCAACGCTAAAGCGTCTTAGGGCGCGGACAATTTTTCTATCTGTGACTATCATGACTACTCAAATCGATTGGTAGTTCTCTATCATGCTAACCGTGTAGATCATGTATTGCATTCGCTTTTGTAATCCCAACAGATTCGATGATCTAGGTCAATAGTAGCTAAATCTGTTCGGCGACAACAAACGAATTGAAAACTCGTTTGTGATTGTTCTGATCGTAAAGCACACTGTATAATTTATCGGGTTTCCACGGCCTTCACTGTACAGTTGGGTTGGTTGCTTTGCCACTTTATCGAGAAATGTAGTAACAATGATCTGATGCATGAATCGTAGTAGTTTATTTAATAAATCGCACCGTTGACAGTAATTCAGTACCGAAATAAACTGGAGATATCCTATAAGTGTTCATCTCAATCAGAGAAACTTATTATTAATCACTCTGGTGGAGCATTTATTCAAGCTATGGTTTGCATTTTCTAATTGACTGTAGAGGAGTGTGTCCACCTCGAATTGTGTCGGCTATTTAGAACTTACTGAGTAACTCAATTATATGTACGTGTATTGATTATTCCTCTACTGATGATGTTGTAAACTTGTAAGCCGCGAAGCAATGTTAATCGTTCACCTCTTTTTGCATTGCTCTTCGTATCCTTTTTACAGGCGGTTTCACTTCATCAATTACTTTCCCTGGTCACTCGTCGATTGAATAAGATCCAGTCTGTTTGTTCCGAGGAGATGCCTCAACTCGCCCCGAATGTTGTGCTCCCAAACTGTGATGAACCAAACGGAGTGGATTCCATGTCCCCGACTAATGATTCCTTACTCAGTAGCAAATCACTGGCTCAAACTGTACTCGACTCAATTCAGTCCCTCACTCGTGAACTGGACACATTGTTTGCCGGTGAAATCAATCCAGTCGCACCGAAAGCACAGCGCAAAGTGCCCATTCCGGCCGAACTGAACCTGGACGAGTGGATTAATCCGCTCGTGCAAGCCACGCTGAAGCCAGTCGAGCAATCGATCAGTCCACGACCGGTAAGCTGTACGCTATCGCATCGCTGCGCGTTGTTTGTTGTTTTGCCAAATCTTCACTCGATGCATACTGAAGTCAGCCCTTGTATTTTTCCCTACAGTCGTGGATTTTCAGCATTGTGCTCGATGGGTATCGTGTGATCAGTCATATCGTTTTGCTGTTTTACTGTCTCTAGCGAGATTAGGGTTACCAGAAAAGCGATAAGCTACAGGTCTAGCAGACAATAATTTATACTCAGTGCTGTTAGAGGACATGGATCTAGAGGTGGTACGAATGAGATCCGTATGGATGAATCATTGTGGTCATGGAAGAATAGCCTTTGCAAGGTGAATAGTGCGTTTTTGGCTAAAAAGATCCAGCGAGTATTCCAACCTAGTTTCCGTGCGGTTTAAATCGGCTTCAAATTCGGTTTGTCCTTGCTTCCTAGATTACCAAACATTCCAATCAATCAATGCAACGAACGCAATATAACGCACAAGCAGAACGGGAAGTGAGCTCGGAGGGAACGTGCAACATCTTCAATCTTAACACAATAACTTAATCCACCTATTTTGTTCCGAATATATAAGATACGCGTGGATTAAATAAGTTTGTCAAATAATTTTACTCCCAGGTACGTTACAGAGTTGTTAGACGAGATTGACTGCGCACCTGTTTGTAACTGGGAGCAGTGATGTTTTTTATACTGGGATCGATCATCTTTAGCAAGTCTAACTAAAAATGACTGCATTTACTATTCGTGCGTTATATTTCAAACTTGTCTGAGTTTCGACCGTGTGCAAAACAAATCACGGTTTAATATTCCTTACAACTAAGAAATTTGACTAGATTTGTACGTGAGCCAAACACCTTCAGGTTACCCAAACCGAAAATTTTCTTGTGGGATTCACAAACGAAGCCTTTGGCTAGCAAAAGCCTGACCGCCATGGACCGGGGACCGGTGTCCAGTTTATCTGATCACACGCCCTTTGGATGGGATCGAGCGTTCAAGGTGCCCAATATGTCATGATATGCAATCAAGCCGGTGAACTTTGCCGGAATCACGAAATTGTGGTTGTGGTTCGTACGCATCTTCTTGGTGGGCTTGTGATCAGGGTTTCTGGTCAACTCCTGGAAAATGGCCGATAGTTTAACACTCCTGCTATAGCCCCTGATATTGGTTTTGGGTTCTCACCTTGGTTTGGAAGCATTTCCTTCCTGGTGGTGCCAATGAGTAGGGCTTCGTCCTCAACGGAGGCCATTCGAAATTCGTAGAGGGGCATTTCGTGGGATGTAATGGTACGGTGACCATTCACTGCCACTCCTTAAGGAGGATTTCAGAGGTAATTGCATTTAATTTCAAAGTGGATGTATTGGTTCATTCGAGGGTCAAGGTTAATGAGAATTGAGGACTTGAAAATAGAGTCCTGTTGAGTCGGTATACCGTTACTTCAAATTGGACCTAGAAAAACCCGCATACACTCATCTGGACTATTGGAGTCGGGCCAAATACGATAGAACGCCGATTATTTGAGTCTCAGAGCGCGCCTAAATTGTGTTTGAAGTTGGAGCGTGCGATTGAACATCGACGCAGTTACATCATGGACCGTGATGTAGCGAGTTTGGGTCACCAGCTCACATTTTACGGTATTTTTTATCCGCACACTTATCCTAACTTTTCCATGAATTATGCACTACTGGTGCACACCCGCTTCATAGCTACCTAGGTAAATAGTCTTCATCTGCAGTTAAAATGTATTATCGCTCATACGCATCACAAGGCTTCTCTGTTCCATTTTTTGACGCGTCTTATTGACCTTTCAGAACGGAGACAGCAGATTTGTCTCAGCCAATCCGGTGACCAGTAGTTTATAGCATTTCGCGTTTGACTTGAGAAACCATCACTTTGAATTAAGCATGCAATACTACGGTCGGATTAGCTTCCGTTCTGCGCACCTCATTGTACAGTGGATCGCACGTAATTTTCCCACCCCCACCCCCAGGGTGGATTACGCATATTCGCACACTGTTTCTGGGTTTAAATGAGGCAGGCCTCAGTATCAATTCGGTGGATCGGGAAGGCCGTGCGATTGGCGTGAGAAAGCTAAGCTTGACTCGACTGGATGGATGGGCACGAACGTTGACGCGCTAATTCATGCGCGTTACAGCTACGCCTAAGCTGGTCGTACTTGCTCGAATATCGACGATAGCGCAATCATCAAAGTTTACCATAGGGACGTCTATTATGGGCCTATTTGAATAGCAAAATTTGTTGGTAAGATTGGGTCGGAGTTATTGAAGTGAACTTTCGTGACTGAGCTGTTTCCATCACCGGTCTTGTAACCACAACCAGTTGTGCCTCAAGTGTACGGTTGTGGTGGCGCAGTGCTTTAATCACTGTCACCAACCTGCTTTGGGCCCAATCGTCCGAGGTTCGAGCCCCACCACCGCCACCCAACTTTGGTGTTAGGCAGCTTTGATGTCGCCCGGTCTAATATCGTACCTAACCTAACAGGGCCTTATGTGGTTTGCCAATCCAAGTCCCGGGGGTTAGGTCACCGGTTTCCATTACTGAATAGTAGGTTCTCGTGACTATGGGCTTTCCCCGCCTGCTGTTCATCACGAACGTGTGTAGTAAAAAGCAGCCATAGATATTGTCTCACATAGATTCATATATAACATTATAGTAGACATTTTTCACAGGCTCCCAGTCGCAAGCAGACTGGGCGAGCAAGAATGAACTTTAGCAGTCTCTGGGCCGAAATGTAAGATGATTTAACTGGAAATGAACATCAGTATCTCATAATTTGGATTTGTTATATGCTAGTTGTGGCAATGCGGTTAGTGGATAGTGTACTCTTCTTTGAAGCCTCGTTCTAAGCAAAACCGTGGAGGCATGAATTCTTGTGGTTACGTGTCAGAAAAAAGAAAACCAATTTAATGTTGTGTCAGTGGGTTGTGATAAAAAAATAGCACGCCATGCTCCTCACTACGATCCGGTTGGTGATCAGTCTTTTCCTCTAATACTTCCGGCAACTCCCCTCTTCGTATAAACCAAACAGGTCCCAATAGCCAGCAATACTGTAATTCCAGATATAGACTAAGACTAAGGCAAAGTGTACCTGCTACCCTCCACTTCTCCCTCTCTTTCCATAATACTGTGAGATAGATAGGTAATTTGGCGATTCCCTATTATTTTTTTAGTGTGATCCGGGAAGTTTCGCAATTCGCAAGATAGCAGTGGGATCAGGGATGGCAGCATATATTACCGTCAGGGGAAGCCTAACCTTCCTCTTTGAATTATCGCGGTCTGAATTTGAAATGGATTAGATTGGATCAGCCGCCACCGTGAGAAAGTGTTGGCGTTTTCTCAAGAGTCCTGGATGCGTATTCGTCAGGGGGACGAAAAGAATACCGTAACCTGGTTTGTGCAATCTCTCCGTCGGCACCCTCGTAACCTCGATTCCGCATAAATGACTAGACTGATGACCAAATCCTTGAGTAAAGCACGTTCATCTTTTTTGATACCACATTTGGTTGACACTACCAGCATAGGCTTGCACTACTTTCAAGTTTCATCTGACTTTGATCGTTGGGGTACGCATCGTGGAACCGGGTTCGCTAATAGCCTCGGCGAGACACAACAGCAGTAAGAGTCTTTTTGCCTGTTTGATGTGGGGGTCCATGACACAACCACAAACCTTTCCATCGAGTGAACAACCGAATTTGGCGAAACGCGACTACGGGCCGTAATACCGTGGCATCAGATTTCAAAGTAAGAACGCGAGAAACGCTGAGAGATCAATTTAGAGTACAAAGTTGAAGAGATAGTAGCCACANAATGTTTGGATCATTCATGGACACGGTTTGACCGACGATGATTACCGCCTAAATCGAGTAATTTATCCAAGTCCACTACAGTTAGGGAATTCTTCCGCCTATAGAACAAAAGAGCAAGGAAAAATAGTGAATGCATTTGGTTCGTTTTAGTCACTGGGGCGAGCCGTATCCGGGTCGAATCTATNATCTATTGCTGAAGTAACTAAAATTTAATGTAGAACGAGTGAATTAGCGCAGCATAACACCGTCATACTTGAAATTAGATGGTCTGAAAGCAACATACATAAATATCACGAATATATATGTAAAAATAAGTGTGCCTGAAGGACAGCTTAGTAAAATACTCAGTGATTATTGATTGGGAGTCCAAGCAGAATCTAGCGAAGGCTTATACTTTGTAACTGACGATGATCAGACGAAATGGTGAACCCTAATGAAGAACTCCGTTTAATTTGTCCCTCCCTCCTTTCTTAAGTTTTTTGTAACTGCTTTGAAAAGTAAAAAAATTAATTTGACTTTTGCCTTGTTACTAACCTTTAACTGTGCTCCACTAGACCATCTGACTTCTCATCTTGCTATACATCATTGCTTGTATGTTTTGATCTTTTAAGCAATAACGAGCCTAATCTTTACATAACACTTACTCATTCGTTCTCTTGTATTCAATAATGCGCTATCAGGAGCCTACCGAAACATTGTTTGCCAAAAGCAAACGACTTGGCACAAGTTCAAACCACACGAACGCATCCAATGAGATTTTCTCCGGACTCTCGACCAGATCACCAAAAGTGGTCCTCACGAAAGAACAGCTCGATGAGGTGAGTGAGCAACATTCAACCCATTGTGAATTTTCATTCTTTCCTTCGATTATCATTTAGCCGATGAAAGCTTTCTGACCACAGATTTCCTCGATCTCAGCTTTGCGATTTGTTTCTTCATTTGGACATCCCAATATACTTGTTTCTTTAGGTCAGCGGCCTTTACCAACTGGAATGGGACTGCTACTGCTACTACTTCATTCGCTTATTGTCAGTCCGTTGATCTAACCTAAGTAAGACAAAATGTAGTAAAGTCATGAGGTCAAGACAACAGTGACCGTTCTTCGGGTTTGCTGTGCGAAATATTTAAGGGAATATGGAATGGGATCTATTTATTCATGTCTCTCCACTTTATTGGGTTAAGGTATCTTCGGAAGAGTCGGTTTCAAAATTGTCTAAGTCCTTGTTAATGGCACACTCTTGCCTCATGAGAGCTGAGACCAAGTCCCCCTTGTCATATCTTTATTAAAGAAGCTCGGCTTCTTCTGTAAATTTTCCTTTTTATCACTTAATTTTATTTATGCTGCACAGGATTTTTGTCTTCTCAACTTTCTGCGTTCACGCTGCATGGTACTAGTATGCCTTACGTTTTTTCCGAATGAAAGCAAGTCGAACGCATGCCATTTTCAATGTTTTTCTCTGCGTCGTATATCCATGAGATCGTAATATCTATTCGATTGTTGGAATCATGCGCGATGGGGACGCGATTGACTTGCGAGTCTTTTGAATAAAGTTCAAGATGAGCCATGGCTCATGTTTGTCTTGCGTGCTTTCGTTACTCAAGTGAATGTGATTGATTACGCCAATCCCTATCCGACGGGGGGGGGGGCCTTCAAATTTCGGCCTTGCTACATTTTGTGCTCCAGTGGATAATTTATCAACTTTTACGTCATACATTAGACTTAATCGTTTGAATCAAGTTTCCTTTCATCGCTTTCATGATTACGTACACCCCGGAATATTTAAAGAATTTGCAACGTTGTGTTATCGCGCAAGAGTGGCATTCTCTGTCAGTTCAGTCGTCAAGTTAAGAATACATACAAAAAATGCAAACCGTCTAGATCAGGTTTTCTCAGAAAATACCGATCAGACTGGCAAGTGGCTTTACGTAACACAAAATCTCCGAAAATGTCTATCTCTGCTATTTGCTCATCAAACATATGATGACTATTTGGAAAAATGAGCGACTTCACGAAATGGATAAGGACGAAAAAATACCATGCATTGGGAATAATTATGCTGCAAGAAATGTGGTTGTATCCTGACATCAACGACTTTTTGGTTGAGCTGGATTTCCTTGATATGCATCGGTTGGATAGAGGCTGTTTACTACGAAATCGAGGCGGTAGTCTAATAACCTACCCCAAATCGTCTTGGTGTAAGTCTGCAAATATTTTCTTCACCTACAACGTAGGATACATCTCATGTCTTTCAGTTGAATGTAAACCCCGTTTCCTTAGTAAATATCGTTTCATCGTGGCATCAAACATTTACATAACTCCTTCCAGTGCAACTTCTGATGTGCAGACGTTTGCTGATGTATTGATATCCGAACTTTCTAACTACACGGAACACTCTTTTTTATTGTTAATGGTGATTTTAATCATGCAGATATTCGTTTCTTGACTCGTCTCTCTCTACAATCTTGTAAATTTATCCACAAAAGGAAACGCGCGGCTGGACCTTGTGTTTTCGAACGATCCTGATCTGTTTGCTGTGCGAAGAGGAGCCCCTCTGGCAAACTCCGATCATTGTATCATAAATGTTTTCCCAAAGAAACATCATAGCACACTGGCACGTACATCTAGCCGAAAAGTTTTTCATAGGCTGGCATCACTGAGAGGAATGGTCTCTGGTAGAAATTTTCATCAGTTCTTTGATCCAAGTGTCTTGGTCGAGTGTGAACACCTTACGAGCTATTTGAACTTCTGCCTTGACATCGGCTGCCCCATAGCTCCTATGTACATCAGTCCCGCCAGGTTTTCTTCTCCCACTTTGAAGACCCTCAGAAGAACCAGGGAATGGGCATATATAAATCGTGATCAACCTTTAGTTAAACGAACGTCAGTGCTGATAAAAAATGAGATCCAAACTCTTGACAAACTCTACACTGAATCCCTTCTTGGTGACCGTAATTGCAAGCAAATCTGGAGCGCTATGAAAAAAACTCTGTGGAACAGAAGTCAACCTGTTCGGGCCTCGACCCACAACAGATGAACTCAAATGCATGTTTTCCACGTCAACTCAAACTGAAGTATCGTATCCTTGTTTCCAATCAGTTGACTATCATGAAGTTTCACATGTCAATTCTAATCAGGTGCGGTCACAGCTGAAGTGCCTCAAAATATCAAAGGCTTCCGGTCCGACGAACTATGTTCAGTCGTCCTCAGGGAGTGTGCGCATTATCTGGCGGAGCCACCTGCTGGTATTTTCAACCGTTGCTTCGAGGAAAAAAATAGTCGTTTGCTGGAGACCTGTGCGCATCCCACCAGTCCCAAAAAAAGAAGCTGGGAAACTACGACCACTCGCCTTTACTTCTATTTTACTAAAAATTTTCGAAAAGTTTATGCTTAGTAACATTATTTTCAATACTGACAGCTAGATGAAAACCAATTCGCTTATCGCAAACAACAGTCTACCTTAGACGCTCAGTTTTGCGATCCCTAGACATGCACNCATGTGTGTTTCCTCGACTATAGTAATGCTTTTAACTGTGTGGACAGGGGCAGGCTTTTGTCTCTACTCCAAGGTGCTAGGTTGTCGCATAATGCCCTCTCTCTACTCCAAGATTATTTTGCTGGTAGAACACAATTCACGAAGTTTCTTGGCAAAACCTTTGACTCCGTACCTATCAACTCAAGGGTACACCAGAGAGCAATTCTATCCTCCCTTTCTTTTCTCTTTCCATATTCGTCACCTTCCCACTAACCCAGATGATCTTATGAAGTATGCTGATGATGTCACAATGGGTTCCAAATTCCAAGGTGATTTCCGCTTCTCACATCTTCAAACCAGTTTATCTGCCTTAAACTTATGGTCTTCGTCTTCCAAGTTATCTCTCAGTGCATCTAAATGTAGCCATGTCACCTTTTCGCTCGCCAAAGGAGAACGGCTACATTCTTTTGAAAGGAATTGCTCTATACTCTATGTTGACAACCAGCCTGTTACCCCAGTAAATTCTCTACAATCCCTCGGTGTCACTATCTGCCAAGATCTCACCTGGACCTCACGTTTAAATTCTACTTTTGTAAAGATTCGACGGTTGTTTCTTTATTTCCCGCTTGCGTTCTTTGAAAGTTCCACTGTATTTACCCACTCGATTTGTATATTTTCGTGTTGTTGCTCATCTTCTCTACTGCTCCCCAGTTTTATCTGCCGGTCTTGGAGCTAAAGATTACACAATTCTACGCCGGTCTATTAAAATTATTTCTCGCACAAGCGGTATTCCTCATTTGCACTTGCTAAACTTTGTCGCCGATAAATATTTTACCTCTTGCGGTAACTTCTGCAACAAAATTCTATCAGACACTGCTCACCCACACACAGAACTTAAACAATGCATATCCACTTCTGTAGATAGATGTTATAAACTGGTATGCTCGTACCACTGCTTATCGTTTGTCCGTCATCCCCTATCTTCCGAGATTTCTGGCTCAAAAGGCATCCGTTGGAGAAAACTTCTGGAATTTCCTACGCAATAGATATTCATTTTCAAACTTTTACTCCACATTCCTTTGAATTTACGATGCTATTTTTTTTTAACTTTTTTTGTGACTGTGCCACGATAAATGTTCCTGGAGTGCAAGAAGCTGAGAATCCATCCATTAGGATGAATAAAGCGATTTTCAACTTGTAAATAATTTCGTGACGAATGGTACTAACGTAATAAGGATAAAGAGACCACATCTGGATGGTCGACTGAAATTAAACTGAGGGATCACCCGTAGCTCTTTTGTGGTATTCTATCGGAGACGATCGCTGTTTTTGCAGTGCATAACATAATCACAGGTTTTTTCGTACACTGCTGTATCTGCATGCCCCTAACCTTTTTGTTATCCCTGGTCGCTGAGAGCACAACTAGTCCATCTAACTAGTCCATCTACCGGTGTGGTTCGTACACCTCATGGTTAGTTTGGAATCAGGGTTTTTGTCCAACTCCCCTAGGTAAACTACCAATCCGGTTATAGCCCCGGATGTCGGCATTACATCCTCTCACCATGGTGGGAAAACACCTCCGCCACGAGAAGGTAGTGATTAGGACTTCCTCAGTAGAGACTGTTTGAGGCGCTTGGTCGCATGAGAGCATTTCGTGAGGGGAAAGGGAATGGTGACCAGCCGCAACCCTAGACACCCACCCCCGACCATACTGAGGCTTTCGGAGGCCTATATCATGTAAACGGAAAACGAAAAATACGGTCTGATAAGCTGCCCAGTGGCCCAGTGGGTGGCATGCTTACGTTCTGCCCATGAGGTCCCGGGCTCGATCCCCAGTTGGGTCGATGGATTCACGCCACTAATGAGACTGAACCAGATCGAATTAGCTGTCCAGTGTTTCCTAGCTTTTCAGTTCACGCTTCGTTTGCTATATACACGACGAATTCACCTTTGAGATTTTCCTCAAGAGGTCTTCCATATTTTGATGTTTTTTATTCAAACATTCTTTGTGTCTAAATCTTACGCATTCGATACGCCTTCCTTCCTCTAATCAACTTCATTTTTTCCAATGGATTAGCTAGGTAAGTGATCTGTCTCCGAACTTTCCACGGATTCTATCACACCTGATAATGTATTGATTTGCGCATTTGCACCTTTCATGGGTTGATCGGTTATCATTTGCCTCGGGTTTGGTCGAAGCAATCGCACTATTTGTCATGTGTGTCCGCTTTTGAGTTTTCTACTCAATATGTTTATCGTCTCACTCACAACCCTGCTGGTTTCGATCCCTCATTATTTTGTCTGTTTCATCCAACCGCGCTCATACTCTTGGCCCAAAAATCAGATGCGACAACGACGGTTAGAACAGCAACAACGTAATCCGCACTACTTAAAGTCAACAACGAGAACGGTGAATGGCGATGATCGATCAAGTATGCCGGAAACAGGTGCCACTTCGCCTCAGCTGTCTCAGATCAGTCCGAATCACGAAATCCGTGTGGACGTACGCCAGGCTGCAGTTGTCCAGTCAGATGCAGGTAATTTCTGATCGAGTTTTCCCATTCACCAGTGAATTCCTGCTCGATATTTGTGTTTGATCTATCTCATTCACTACGTAGGGCGAGTTGCACCCAAGCAGCTCGCATAATGAAAAACCAAAATATTACTCGGTCGGGTTGATGGCTAACATATCTATATGCTTTTGTGCATTGCGAATGCGCTTGTTTTCCTGTTTTCCAGTTAGCAGTTATTCCTTGTCACCGTGTTCAAACTATCAGGTCAGCTCATGCAATTTTGAGGATTTATGTTCAGTAAGCGGGGGATTTCGACGAACCAGTTCTTTTTTCGAAATAAATATCGTCCATCGATATTTTAACATCGCATTTGTCACCAATCAGTTCAGTTCAGTTTGTACAACCATCAACCATGCACCTTCGTGCGCCGCTTTTAGTTGCTGTCTTTTAGCCTCCCGTTTGGACTAAGAATAGGAGAAAGACAGAAGATTGAGAATTTCAGTGGCCTAGGGTTGCAAAGAAATTGAGAAGATGCACAAACGCCACTGTTTAGGACACTCAGCCATATCACTCAGTGTCTCTAACCATCGGTTACGATCATCCCGAGGTCCCCATCCAGGAAGCTTAACGGGACCTATGTGTCCCAAGCTCCTGGTTAGGGTTTCCATACCCTCGTACCAGCTCTTAGCTTGACCACCTACTACCTGCTTCGGCGAATATCGCGCGCCGTGGCAACCTATCTGCGTAACATTTTTTCATAATTTTACTTCCTTTTATTGAATACACCATGATACAATTTTCAGGAAGGGGAAAGCGGCCAATCAAAGGGCTGCCATGGGGAAAGTTAGGCGATGGTGGTGGTGGGGTTCGAACATACGTCCTATGAGATGGTAATTTGGTGACGTTACCGCCGGGCTACTATCTCCCAACATATGCCCCAACCAACATAATCTATGGAGGTCGATCACCTACTCTAGTGGGCGACCACATGTTAGGTAAAAAGACTCTTTTTACCTAAAACTGACTATTTTTCGAGTATCTGCAATTCGGAGCATCTCTTATCAATACCAATCTCACGGAGAATAATCAATCATACCGCGTCATACGGAGATATTCACTCCGTCCGTCCGATCCGTGACTTATGATCGATTGAACTTCACTAACTGTGTACTTGATTGGCACAATCTTTTTCTTGCATTAATCGATGCTATTTTGGGTCCATATAAGCATCAGAGTAAAAATTTGTAAATCGACTTGCTTCCTGTGTGTCAAGTACACGTTCGCTGTGCACTAACTGTGTTCTTGCTTACGTAACTGGAAGAAGGCTACTAGTGCTCGTGGCGTCCAATCTGTGCTGTGATCGTACGCGTGAGGCTAGACGATTAGTGTGTCCGTTGAGGTACGTGTGTTCCTCGTGTGTTGTTGTGTGTACATTGCGATCAAACGAGATCCGGACACACCACATTTACCTAAAACTCTACGCCCAACCTCAGCATTGCTCGTCCAATTGCCTCACCAGATTCGTGCAACGCTGTGCAGACAGCGGTGTTCGAACACCGACAGTCTATCTTTATCCTGTTTTCTTAATGGCCAACTTTCTGTTCCATATAGCAGAACCGGCCAAACCGCTGCAATATACACTCGACCCTTAACAGACAACCGGATCTCGCGACGGCGCCACAGGTGTTTCAAGTTGGCAAATGACAACCGAGCCTTCTGTATGCGAGCTGACACTTCATTCGTGATGCATCCACCGGGTGAGATATAGTTGCCCGAATAACAAAACTTATTCATTTGCTCTGAAACTTCTTCGGTTAGAGTGAGACTGGGTGCGGGGCCAATCGAGTCTTGTAGTAAAATTTTACACTGAAGGTGCAAAATGCATACCGAACATCGCTACGTTGGCGCTCAAGCTATCCAGATAAGCCTGCAACTTACTTACCTGCATCTTCGATTAGCAGCACAATGTCGTCTGCATATTCCACATTAGGCAGTCTGCCACCTGGAACTAAATCGACGCCGCTATTCTCGCACGAGGATAGGGCTGTTTCCGTAATCAAATCTATAACTAAGTTAAATAGAAAAGGAGACTAGGCAACTGTGACGAACACCACTTGAACTCGGGTGAAAACGTACCGTGAGCTCGGACTCGACCTCGGCTATTAGTGTAAAGGGATCGTTACATTGAAATTGAGTTCTCCGACAGGCCCTCCAGGGAAATGGAGCGCCAGAGTTTAGTGCAGCCAACTGAGTCGGAAGCCGCTTTCAAATTGAGAAAAACAGAGATCGTGGGACCACGAAAAGAATGTCGATGCTCCAAAATTTAGCGGAGAGTGAAGATGTGGTCACACGGGGTTGACGAAGTCTATCTTCTGTGTTTGTAACCCTGCCCCAGGCTCGATGTTTGCATGGCTTCCTTGATTTGCTTCTAGTGTTCATTGAGTCCTTTGGTTGGTGGTTGAACTGATAGGCGATCGGAGAGCTCCGATTCGAAGGCCGATTTGTAACGGTCGCTGGCATCATGTCGTGTGTCCGTTGGCACTGACTTTCATGCGATTGTTTGCCAGACGTTAAGAGAATTTGGCTCGTAACAAGGCGTGGTCTATATCCACAGGTGTTGACCAGTAAGAGCCGCAGTCTTGAATCGATCCT